>MU752350.1:82339-93601 GCA_026770625.1 Nicotiana glauca | reverse complement strand
CCTTTTAGTTAACTATAGTTAAATCTTAGCTAAGGTAAAGGGTTTGGTTGGGTTAGTAGTTTCAGGAAGTTTTCAGGGGTAGTTTGGGCATAGAAAAGGGTTGTTTTGTGAAGATTAGTAAATTCAAAACCAAGATAAGGGTAGCATAGGTATTGTATAGCTAAAAGAACACCCTAGGGCCTTCTAGAATAGGACTTTAGTGTAGAATTCAGTAAACTTAGGGCAGTAACTTGAGAAACAAGTCAGAAATTAAGGGACTAATAGGTGAAATCTGAAATTAAAAGGAGGAAAAATATGTGAGTGTCATCTAGAACATTCTACCCTATTTTTTGCCTATAAAAGGCAACCCCAATGCCTTCATTTATAAGTTTAGACACCCTTGAAAATTCCCAGAGTTTCCAGCCATCAAATTCCCTTTAAAAGCTATTTTTCTTCAAGTTTTAGATCTGTATTTTTGAAATTCAAACCTGCAAAAATCCAAAAATAGTAGAAAATAGAAAAAACCAAAAATACTTTACTATTTCATTACCTATTTCAGTCAATTTTCAGATTCTGATTTTGTGTTCTTCATTCTAAAAGTATTTGGAGGTGTTTAATAACCTACTCGAGTAAATTTGGGCATGTTCGGTGTGGATCTCATTTGAATATTGTTCCAGTGAAGTCCTAAGGCATGTTTAGTTCAATTTCGGTTAAATTTGGGGTGCATTTGAGTGGTTTTCCCGGGCTGTGATTCAATTTCTGGGTTGTGCATTCGCTATTGTCTGGTTATCTAGTGGTCTGCTGCTACTCATCTGACTTTAGTTGCTGATTTTCCCTTCTTCTTCTTTGAATCTTCATATCCAGGTATGACTTGAGATCCTATGGCTGTAACCTCACATGATTGGAACATGAAATGAATAGATGATGATTCTCTACTGTGCACTTGAAGTTCTGATAGATTTGTCACTTTAGATAGTATTCTGCAATCTAGTTGTTTGTTTGTTATCACCAAAATTCTGTATTAATCCTGGACTGTTTTGATACTTGTGAGCATTAGAGTTGATAAATAGTCAAAATTAGAAATTGTTTTGGTCCAGTGAGTGGCGAAGTATAATTGAAAAGTCATGAAAATTGGAACGTGAATGATTTAGAGTCTGTGATTTTTGATCATGACTGGTAATTGCAATCTGAAAGCATTTGAAGTTTTGTTATCACCAAGGTCACTGATTTTAACTTCATTGATTATATCATGAAATTACTAATGTTGAACTAATTTATGTAGAGAGGAATTATTAGTATTGAATTATTGAGTGTTGAATAACTTGTCTGGGCAGGGAACGTTGGCCCAAATCAGACCTGAAATTCATTTGTAGGCCTAGGGAATCGAACTCAGGACCATATTGAACGTTGACTCTTGTTTGCCTTTAAGTGGGCATTCCCGTTTGGGCCTCAAATTATCTGTCACGCAGGCCCAGGTCCAGTGGTATTCTCTTTCACATACGGACCTGGGCCAATTGATTTCAGTCCAAAAAAAAACAATAATTGTTTAGGATTTTCTGTTATTTTAGAGACAAATATATAGAAAATTATAGTCACTTTAGGATTGTCCTAAAAATCAATTGAGACGAGCCTCGCCAAATAAAAATATAAATTGCGGGGCCCTCAATAAATGGTTGATTAAAAATATTTTAGACTTCGGAATGGGCCGTTTAGCGAATTTTACGATTTTTCCTAAAGATAACAACGCGTTAGACCCTTTAGGAGCGTTTCTAATAAAATTACTTTCTTAAACTCGGGTGCGCATTGATGCGATCCAAATCCAAATCTCAACGGAGTCGAAACGTGTTAACAACCACGGGTGCATTGATGGCGACGTGGTTCGAAATGCGTTTTCACGACGTTGCAATTCTTTTAAAATAATGACAAAAGCGGTTTACGAATAAAAGGAACATAAGTTAGAATGCATTAAAATCAGATAAAGTGAAATACAACAGTTGAGCGACCGTGCTAGAACCACTGAACCCGAGAATGCCTAACACTTTCTCCCGGGTTAACAGAATTCCTTACTCGGATTTCTGGCTCGCGGACTTTTAACAGAGTCATAATTTTCCTTGGTTCGGGATTCAATCGGTAACTTGGGACACCATTAATCTCCCAAGTGGCGACTCTGAATTTTAATAATAAATCCCATTTCGATTGTCCTTTAATTGGAAAAACTCCTTTATGCCCTTGCGGGTGTAGCGGAAAAAGAGGTGTGACACTGCAGACTTTCACTTGCGAGCCACGACCGCTTCTGTGGTCCAAAACCGCTTCTGCGGAGACCGCTTTTATGGAACCCCGTCCGCTTCTGCGAAAATGCCAAGCCCTTCTAAAATCGCACATGCGACCTTCACGCCGCATCTGCGGAACTACTTATGCGGCTCCTTTTTCGCAGATGCGTAAACAACAGAACCAGCAAACCTCTTCCATGCAACAAACTCCAAATTCACCGTATAACCACCCGAAATCACCCCGAGGCCCCCTGGACCTCAACAAAAGCACAGATATGATCTATTACTTTATTCAAACTTGCTTGAATCATCAAATCACTATCGTTAACATCAAAATCCTCAACTTTCACCAAATCAAAGCCTAAGTTCTTCAAGAATTTTCGAAATGCACTTTCGATCAAAACCCGACCAAACGATGTCTGAATGACCTGAAAATTTGCACACATATCCAAAATCACCCAACGAAGCTACCGCAACTCTCGGAATTCCATTCCGACCCTCAGATCAAAATGTCACCTATCAATCGGAATTTCCCAAAATTCCAACTTCGCCAATTCAAGCCTAATTCTACTCCGGACCTCCAAATTCGATTCCGATCGCACTCCCAAGTCACACATCACCTCCCAGAGCTAACCGAACAATCGGAATTCACATCCGAGCCCTCTAACTCGTGAGTCAACATCTGTTTGACTTTTCCAACCTAAGCCTTCTTAAAAGAGACTAAGTGTCTCATTTCTTATCAAAACCATTGCAAATCAACCTGATTACACAAGATACGGATAATGAGGCATAAGGAAACTGAAAATGGGGAAAACGGGGCGGTAATACCTGAGACGACGGGTCGGGTCGTCACATCCTCCCCAACTTAAACAAACGCTCGTCCTCGAGATACTAGAAGTCAACCAG
Source organism: Nicotiana glauca (assembly GCA_026770625.1). Classification (NCBI taxonomy): domain Eukaryota; kingdom Viridiplantae; phylum Streptophyta; class Magnoliopsida; order Solanales; family Solanaceae; genus Nicotiana; species Nicotiana glauca. The sequence continues at coordinate 90,446 of MU752350.1, read as the reverse complement.
TAGCTGAATGACCTTACCAAGCATATACCCAGGATGATCCCACGTCACCCTATCTCTTATAGGTCCGACACCACAACATAGCTAAAATTACCTAATCCAGTCTAGCCTATAATTCACAGAACTACCCTTTTTAGTTCTAAAACCATCAATACGATCAAAACCTCACACCTATACTTTGAATAGTCCCGAACTAGCTGTAATAACCCATACTTATAACCTCAATGAAATCATACGATATACTACACAATCCAACACTCGAGACGATAGGTCTCTATTCACAACAGTTGTCCATAATACTCAATTACCGATAGGAGCCTCTTATTAGCTAAAGTCTTATTCCAACACTTTCATATACTGCCAACGAAAATTAAAACACGCGATAAACTGTAACAATTTCTCAGATCAACCATTCATGAAGTCACTCCCCATTTGGCTACTACCACAACAGATTTCCAAGCCGAACCTCGATCTTAACCTTCCAACAAGCTAAAACCAAATCCGTTCGTATCCATCGATTACTCCCACAATCACCTCGAATCCAACACACCACTCTGGTGATATGACGCCTTAACACAGGCCTAAGTCACAACTAGCACAATCTACGCACTAATGAAGGGCGGTCTGAACATACTCAAATTATGACAAATGGCTCAAACAATAGAACTGTAACTCAGACTCCTCAGTACCATCACAACACAAGGCTGGGACCCCATCCCACATCATAGAAATAGAATACATGAATCTACCTCGAAAGGTCATAACTTCACGTGGCCTCGCCACAACGCGCAATCCTATCCAGACACTGTTACACATGAAGCACCTCAAGTCACCATGCTCAAAATAGACAGCCACACACAGATTGATGTCTGAAACCAAACAATCCATCACACCCACGGCGAAGCAAGTAATATACACCATTCAATCCTGAAAGGACACAACCTATGCGCTATTTGCCGAGCAACACCCAATACGGACTTTTCTCAGAAACCAAGAAGCAAGACATACAAAGCCAACTCAAGCTAAACACGTATCCAATCAGCTTACCAACAAACTCATTACCAAAAAGCCTGAAGCTGCTTCTTCCACTACTATAACTCATGCCGGAGCCGTACAATACGGTGCCCCACACCAAATAAATACTGAAATCCATAGTCTCGTCCGGCGACATGCCCGGCCACAAGGAACTCATCCGAAAAGTCCCTCAATACCGGAACTGAATCAATGATAGAAACCTCTACACTGACATCCGCCACAAAGGCCCAATTAAGGAAAGAAATCTTTCCCAGTCGTCCGCTGATCTTTGGAATACCAACCACTCTGCTAGAACATAGTCCGATGCACCTCGCCACGCAACCTGTGGCCTTTTCCGACATACCCCATAGCACAATATCATATCCAGAATCTAATATACCAAGCAAAGAAAGATCCACTCGGGCTTCTAAATCCCCAATAGCCATTAATGGTACCAACACACACTATCCACAACCACTACATAGCCTGGACATGAGAACTCCTAGTCTCCAGCTCCACATAGCACACAAATTACTATAATTGATCCCAAATTCTGCAGTATAAATACATATTACACCTCGAGTACCCAATCATTCCACAAAAGATATTCTGAAATTTCCCCTGTGCCACCAAACAACTCAGATATCAACAGTCGATCTATCAAGAAAATGCCGCAACACTACCGAAGTGCCATCAACTTAATCACATTGCCCTTTTACTGAAACATATACCCTCGTCAAATCACTATGATTAGCAACAACACTTCCTTAGACATATGAGGATCACTCAACTTAATCATCTGACGATCGATTTTTAAATCACCTGCAGCTATTCATGCTGCTTAAGAATTTAATGACTTTCCATTCCGAACTGAACCGAGCCTTACACACACAAACCCCAATCCTCCACAACATATCGCATATACCTTACCACACTAGGATAACATGAGGACTTATCTCCCTTCCGCGCCGCAGACATCGATGCACTCAACTAGTCAAGAACTTTCATTGATCCCATTTAGAAGAAAAACCATTACACACTCCATGCTTCGCATACCCATAGAAAATATACCCATCTTCAAACCACGGTAAAACCCAACAAGAACTCTTTCCCAGTTCCATTTAAACAGGCTAAACTACCAGGACTGAATCCTTCTACCCAAACCAAGCTAAGCTAGCTGCCAAAACTCAAGAGCATTGCTGCAAAATGCCTATAAGGCTTACTACCTCGAACACATACAAAGAATTAATCATACCCTCACCATGCCGATTCGGTCTATTATCCAGCTATTCTGTCTATCAAATTTCTCTTTTTGTTCATCATCCACTTGATATTTGTCCCTCGATGTAGCATCACAATGCCTAAATCCAGGTTTACCTTAGGAGATTTGAACATAAGACCACACTGTCTCAGACCCACAAGCCACTGAATACTCTCTCAATTAATCCCAAAAATACCACATTCCCGTGTGCTCTGCTTGAAGAACTTACTGCGAATCTAAATCTGCTTCCTTTACTTTCATGATGCGGATACATGGATTACCATAATTAACATAGAATACCAAAAGTCTTGACATCTTCTAATGAAACTCAGTTCCTAACCCCATATGCAACTTTAGAATTCTCAATTGACGTACGCAGACTCTTGAACCCATTAGAACCATTCTCGCAAGTCATTCATCTTATTCGACCGCAATTTACCTGATCAAATAGACATAACCACCCGTGCCTCCTTAGCACTATGACCCCGCAGGACATGATCTCATTCCGATACAACCAAACAGCTTTCTTCTCTTTACCCTAAGCATTCTTTATCAACAACAGCTCAAGACACACTATTATTTTCTCACACTACGAAACACCATGTAACCTTCATCAAAATTTTGCTTTACTCATGCTATCCTCGGCTCAATTTCTGCAACCTGAACTGATCCGCCAGCATACCTCAAAAGGAACCAACATAGCATATAACCGTGCAATCAGCTAATCAACAGCAACCTCCCCAACTTGGCTCGAAGCCATAGACCAAAATATTTCAATAGCTCATAACACTTTTTCTCTATTGATACCACAATAACATAGTGAGATTACTCTCAAATCATTTATAGGGTTGTAAAAACATAGGTCATCCAGTTTTGCAACCCTCTACAAACCTCGCATCCATCCCCACATCGACAGACTCCACTCTCTGAAGTGACTCAAATTTTCCAATTACGACACGTACCCTTCAATTACACATGAGATCTTCTAACAATATACATAAGAATCGTACCCCTTAAGAACACTCCGCAGTAGATAACCCACCTGCTTCGCCTCAGTTTAGTATTTCAGCACACGTTCCACCATCATACACAAAACACAGCCATTTAGTCTTCCTGAGTCTGAACTCATATCGCCACACGTAATGTACTTCACTTCTCAACTAGGAGATACAAAAATATTCTTCACATTCCCATAATTCGGACTACGCATCAAGCCATAATAGGAATCGAATCACTTAACAGTCCATTTACTATCAAGGCATATACAATATTGAGCGCTCACGTGCGCATACTGACGTGTTGAAGGAATTTTAAGAGTTACATCTCAAGCTGAATCAAGTACACACGATAAGAATTCCAAGAAAGTGAAGTTTTCCTAAAGGTTCTGCAGCCTCTCGAGGATAAATACAGACGTCTCCGTATAGATCCGCGAGACTCTACTAAACTTGCTCATGACTCGTGAGACCTAGTAACCTAGGCTCTGATACCAACTTGTCACGACCAAAATCCCAAACCCGGTCGTGATGACGCCTCTCGTGGAGATAAGGCCAGCCAACAAAACAAACGCTTCCTTTTAACATTTATTTAACATTTATAAAGCTAAAACATGATTAACATAATCAAAAGTGAGGAAAACGATGATAACAACAGGGAACCATCTCGTCATAGCCCGACATGGGGGTGTCACTAGTCATGAGCTACTACAGAGTTCACTAAAGTACTACAAGTCCAGAAATAGGAACAAAGTCTGAAAGTAACATGAACAACATAAAATAAGGGAGAAGATCTGGTGTCGCGGACGCTAGCGGTCACCTGGCTCAGCTATGATAACAAATCTTCAATCAGCTCAAAACCTGCTACCGGGTGGTCAATTACCTGCATCTGCACGCAAGGTGCAGGGAGTAAAGTGAGTACTCCAATTCAATGATAATAAAAGTAAATAATAACTGAAAGCAAGAAATCATGTAAGGCACTCCATCGTGCTATATAGAACAGTACAACCCTTTTTAGAATACATTAAAACCATGAAATCCCATGGAAAACATCTGGGCTTAGTTAAAACCTCTTTTGATAATGATCTTTTCAACAGTTGCCAAAAATACTTTCAAAACAATTTGTGACACTACGCACAAAAATCTGCCCCTCGGGCAATACCCTCGTTCCTGGTCAGCCACTCGGGCCCCAACACTCAATGATCAGATAGCACTAGAAAAAAAAACAGATAAATATCTCCAGGAATATCGCAGACAACAAATAATGAACAAATGCATGAATGCAATGCAATGTATGTGATGGTACATTCCAGTACCCACTATGGCGCGCAGCCAGAGCCACCCATATTTATTTAATGTCGAGGCACTCACAGGGGTTGGTACAGACTCCGGAGGGGCTCCTACAGCCCAAGCGCAATAACAAGTCATCTCGTGGCATCAAATCTGGGCTCTCAGCCTCATATCAATATCGGTATAATCATCCAGGCACTCGGCCTCAATATCAATGTAACACTGCTGCGGCGCGCAGCCCGAGCCACCCATATTCAGTATAACACCACTGCAGTATGCAGCCCGAGCCACCCATAATCAATATAATACTGCTGCGGCGCGCAGCCCGAGCCACACATAATGTTTCAAGTCACATCGCACAGTGTCATTGTTACCACTGTTTCAAGTCACTGATGCGAGATGCAGCCCGAGCCACCCATAATCAGTCCAGAAAATATCATAAGCCCCTTGGGCATTTATAAAACAGTAGTTTTCAGCCTGAAATAACATTTAAAATACCATTTGAGTTTTCAAAACTTAGAAATACGGCTGAGTTTACAAAACAGTATTTAAAATCTTTGACTGAAAAAAAATGATATGCAAGATATGCAAAAAAATAGTAATCTCAATCCCTGAAGGATTCACATAGTTGGCACGAAGCCCTAACATGGCAATCAGCCCAAATTATGATGATAACAAGTAGTTTCAGTCAAGTACGCAGTAAAATCAACAACCGGGACGGACCAAGTCACAATCCCCAATGGTGCTTTACCCCACGCTCATATCCGGCGTGCAAGTCACCTCAATACAGCATTATGATGTGCAAATCCGGGGTTTCAAACCCTCAGGATATCATTTACAAGCATTACTCACCTTGAACCGGTGAAATTCCTCGCTCGCGACGCCTTTGCCCCTCAAATTGGCCTCCACGCGCGTCGAATCTAACCAAAATCAGAGCGAATACATTACAATATGCCAAGGGATTAATACCCAATCGAAAACAATCAAAATATAGCAAAAATCCCAAAACTAACAAAATCAGAGCCCCGGGCCCACTTCTCAAAAAATTAAAAAACTTACATTACCGGATTTCTCGTCTCGCCACGAGTCCATACATACTAAGAACTCCCAAATCCGAGCTCAAATGACCTATCAAATCCCAATTTGAAATTGTCAAAAACTCAAGCCCTAGCTTTACCCCTTTTTAATAAATTTCAACCAATTTCCATGTCAATTCTACCATAAACATGAATAATTAGGCCAAGGAACTTACCTCTAATCATTCTCCCTTGAATCCCTCTTAAAAATCGCCTCAAAGCTCTCAAAGCTTGTTCAAAATGGAGGAAAAGATGTCTTAACTCGCGGAACAAAATGACACTTAAAACCCTTTTCTGTCCAGCCCTTTTTGCATCTGCGATAACATAACCGCTTCTGCGATTACCGCTTCTGCGGCCCTTTTTCCGCTTCTGCGGACTATCACTTGCGAGCCACGACCGCTTCTACGGTCCAAAACCACTTTTGCGGAGACCGCTTTTGCGGAACCCCGTCCGCTTCTGCGGAAATGCCAAGCCTTTCTAAAATCGCACCTACGACCTTCACACCGCATCTGCGGAACTGCTTATGTGGCTCCTTTTCCGCATATGCGGAAACAACAGAACCAGCAAACCTCTTCCATGCAACAAACTCCAAATTCACCGTTTAACCACCCCGAAATCACCCCGAAGCCCCCGAGGCCTCAACCAAAAGCACAGATATGATCTATTACTTTATTCAATCTTGCTCGAATCATCAAATCACCATCGTTAACATCAAAATCCTCAAATTTCACCAAATCAAAGCGTAAGTTCTTCAAGAACTTCCGAAATGCACTTTCGATCAAAAACCCGACCAAACGATGTCCTAATGGCCTGAAAATTTGCACACACATCCAAAATCACCCAACAAAGCTACCGCAACTCTTGAAATTCCATTCCGACCCTCGAATCAAAATCTCACCTTTCAACCGGAATTTGCCAAAATTCCAACTTTGCCAATTCAAGCCTAATTCTACTCCGGACCTCCAAATTCGATTCCGATCGCACTACCAAGTCACAAATCACCTCCCAAAGCTAACCGAACTATCGAAATTCACATCTGAACCCTCTAACTCATGAGTCAACATCTGGTTGACTTTTCCAACCTAAACCTTCTTAAAAGAGATTAAGTGTCTCATTTCTTATCAAAACCATTGCAAATCAACCTGATTACACAAGATACAGATAATGAGGCATAAGGAAACTGAAAATGGGGAAAACAGGGTGGTAATACCTGAGATGATGGGTCGGGTCATCACAAGGACGCATCTTGGTCAGGTAACAATGACTGACCAGGAATAAAACCGTATGGTCAGGTAACAATGACTGACCAGAGCGGACAAATTTTAGACACTGGTAACAATGGCACTGTAGGACCCGTTTTGGTCAGGGAACAATGACTAACCAGGAACAAAATCATGCTCGAGGGGCAAATTTCTACTTGTTATTTTGATATTGAGCCCGAGGGACAGGTTTCTTTTTGTTATTTTGATATTGAGCCCGAGGGGCAGATTTCTACTTGTTATTTTGATACTGTGCCCGAGGGGCATATTTCTACTTATTATATTGATATTGATTCCGAGTTTCATATTTCTATTTGACATTTACTGCCAAATTACATGTTTTACTGGTTTAAAAGAGATTTCATCTGATATTTCAATAATTTGCTATTTTAAGTGATTTTACTACTTCTGTGTAGAATGATTTGTGCCTTTACGTATTTTCTTGCTTTCAGCCATTATTTATATTTATTACTCACTGGGTCGGAGTACTCACATTACTCACTGCACCGTGTGTGCAGATTCAGGCATAGCAGATTCACATCCCTGTGAGCTGATCCTTCCAATCCAGGCGATGTTTTTCGGAGATTACGAGATAGTTGTTGGCGTCCGCAACCCCCGTAACTCCTTTATATTATTATTTCCATGTTATTCGAACTATTGTATCGGATTTTATATTTAGTAGACTTGTGTCAGGATTTCTTAGTTGCTCATGACTTGTGACACCCCGGTTAGGGCTGTGTTAGGTTGGATTTTCGCATATTTATCTATATTTTTCCGCTATTTGGTATCATTAAACCATGATTGTACAATAATTGTGTTAAATAACTATTTTAAAGGACGAATTGGGTTGACTAACTGGCCTTGTCTTCATGAGAGGCGCCATCACGATCGGGTTCGGAATTTGGATCGTGACAATTACGAACTTGGAATAATAGAAAAATATTCAAACTCTACTATTTTATTCATTGGTTATTATATATGAATTTTGCTTTGTGAGAATTAAAAAATCAATATAATAATAACTTAGAGATAAAAATATGTAGAAGTAATGATAATGATTGATTAAAACTATTATTACAGCACAGTACAAATTATAAAAAGAATGTTTTAAGCCAAGGATGTATTAAACTGAGATAGTATTATATATATATATATATATATATATATATATATATATATATATATATATATCAAGCTTCATCAACTATCTCAACAAAA
>MU752350.1:33151-82049 GCA_026770625.1 Nicotiana glauca | reverse complement strand
TATATATATATATATATATATATATATATATATATATATATATATATATATATATATATATATATATATATATATATATATATATATATATATCAAGCTTCCTCAACTATCCCTATAAAAATACACTACTCTATTATTGAGTATTTGAAAAAAGAAAGGACTTCTATAATATGGCCTATATTGCCAATACTACTAGGAAAACTGAAAATTATAAGAAGTAATAAAAGAAGAACAAGAAAGATTCAGAGAATAAAGCTTTAGAAAATAAGGTCGCTCTTTTAATCCTTATTCCTCAATGTTACACAGAGAGTTGCCTTCTATTTATAGAAATGCATTTCCTCTTGAAGTGTTGTGATCTCAAGTTAGAAAGATGCATCTTGAGAAGAATATGTCTTGAGGAAGATTTATCTCGAGGAAGATACGTCATGAAGAAGATGCATCGTGATCTTTTTGTATCGTGGAGTGAATATGTTACGACCTTATTCTTTCTATCATTTTCTAGCTTAATTAATGGCATTCTTATCTCCTGCAAAATATTATTAGAAAACATAGAGAATCAAAATATTATATAAATATTTTATTTAAAATAGTATATTTTTAAGTATATAATATATGAATATTTATATTCGTCACAAGTCATCTTCCAAGTAACTTAAAATATAATTTTTGCATAAAAAGTCAGAATGCTTCCACGCCTCCGTGATCACAAATCGTTCATTTTTAGGAATTTCTTCTCCCAAAACTGGAACATCCTTGATGATAAAGCACTGCAAATTGAGCGTGGTCAAGTAGAAGAATATTTTCTGTTGCCAACGCTTAAAGTCCACGCCGAAAAACTTTTTGGGCTTTTCTGCCGGTGCAGGCATTGTGCGACTTGAAGATGCAGTAGCCATTGCAGGAGTGGTAGTCCCAAAAGTATCATTTTGTTGTTCCGTCCTTGTTACTTTTCTGTAAAATAAATTGACACAACCGGAATTCGTAAATCGGTGAAGTTTTTATATCTTCAAACCGAATACAAACAATCGAGTAGAAAATCACAAGGATTTTAATTTTAGTTGATTAAAAAGTCACAAAGACTTTACTCTCAAAGTAGAGTAGAAAATCTAAAGTTTTTAATCTCCAAAATGGGAGTAGAAAATCGCTAGGATTTTAGTCTTCCGAAGCAGAAAGTAAGATGAACACAGAATATAAAATTAAATTCCTTAAGCTTGTTATCAACCCGTGTTTGAAATTAATTTCTGCAATAAAATTAAAAAAAAATAGAAGCAAAAACATAATAGAAACATAATAAACAAAAAATTCCGAGTCCAACAGAAAATTGTATTTCCTTAAAAAATTTAATTCTCACACTATTATCCAAGGTTATTGGATTATTCCTTCCCAAGATAAAAGTAACAACTATTCTGTAATACCGGCAATGGAAATTACAGAACTTCGTTTATAAACGGTAATAAACCACACTTATTCTTATGTTATGCTTTGAGAAAATAGTGCAGAAATGCAAAAGAGAGAGGGTAGAGTATGCAGATTTTAGGTATTAGAAAAGTGAGGCCAAGCCTCTGAATTTATAGCTAAACAGTCTGGGTTGAATAGGTACGAAGGTACTCCTTCACATGAGGTACCATTTCGATTGAAGTTTGGTTGCGAATTTTAAATTCAAAATAACCGTTAGGAAACTAACCGCGAAATAAAAATCCGCGCGAAAAACATCAGGAGAAAGAAAATAAATAATGAAAACTGGAAAATCCGAAGCCGAAGTCGAGCGAGCGACGACGACAACGACGCGAGGCACCACTTTTTCTCAACTTTTTAAGAGCTAGGAATGCTTCTCTATATAAGCACAAAGATTTTCTTTCCATTTTCTGACGAGGACCAAAGTACATTAGTAAAGAAAACACTTCAAAACTTTTCGTTTACCTCCATTTCCCATTCATATCTCTTATCTAATTAGCTTTAAAAAACCCAACACCAACAAAGGCAGATTTTTCAATCTCGATTTTTCTTGGATTTTTTTTATTTTCTGGGGGTTTTCGTATTTTTTTCGGTAAAGTCTTTATAGCACAAAATATGTGACTTGTGCTCCAAATATTTATTTAATCCTAGTAAGATATAACTATATAATGTATTTTCCAAGAAAGTAGCATAATTATATGAGATAAATCATAGCATTATACTAAAATATTCAATAACAAAGATAATAAAATTGCATAAAGTAAATATTGCTAATTGATAAGCCATAATAAAAATTAACATAATTTAAAAATTGTGATGACCCGACCCGTCGTCTCATGGATTACCGCTCCGTTTCCCCCATTTCCTGGTTCTTTATGCTTCATTATCAGTGTCTGGTGTGATCGAGTTGGCTTGGATTGATTTTAGAAGGAAATGAGACACTTAGTCTCTTTAAGGAAGGCTTAGTTTGGAAAAGTCAACCGGATGTTGACTCATGTATTAGAGGCTCAGACTTGTGACACCGGATTCTTCGAGCTGTGTAGTGGTTTTTATATTTGGGATTTCCGCATGTTTAACCCTATTTTAGGATTTCAGTATTATGACTTAGTAATTTATCTGTGTTAATTAATTCATGAACTGGATAAAATGGTTATGGTTATTTAATTGGTCGGGCTTGCCTAGCAGTGTGTTGGGCGCCATCACGACCAGGGTTGGGGTCGTGACAAGTTGGTATCAAAGCCTAGGTTACATAGGTCTCATGAGTCATGAGCCGGTTTAGTAGAGTTGTCACGACCCCCGTTCACCCTCCATGAACATGTCGTGATGGCACCTAGTTCCTACAACTAGATAAGCCTAACAATGCAAAAATAACAATTTAACTTGCGGAAAAATCCATTAAAACTGAACATATGAAAAAAATAACAACTGAGTATAAGACCGCCCGGCCTGTACAACTCTAAAGATATGCAAGAGTCTACAACTCAATCCCAAAACCCGGAAACTCACGGGAAACACAGGCTAATAGAATTCCAATAAGTACTCTAATCTCCAGAATAGCTACATCAAAAGTATGATAGGATAACAGCTCTACAACTAGAATAAGGAAGAAGACTCTTCGGTCTGGACTGGGCTGCACAGAGTCTATCCCGAATCACCTTAACCTTCTCCATTGCATCCTGGACCATCTCTGTGCCCAATAGCCTGGCCTCACCCGGCTCAAACCAACCCACCGGAGATCTACACCTCCAGCCATATAAAGCCTCATACGGCGCCATCTGAATGCTGGACTGATAACTGTTGTTATAAGCAAACTTCGCCAGTGGTAGGAAATGATCCCATGACCCTCCAAACTCAATCACGCACGCAAGGAGAATATCCTCCAGAATCTGAATAGTGCGCTCGGACTATCCGTCCATCTGGGGGTGAAATATCGTGCTCAACTCCACCCGAGTGCCTAACTCCTGCTGCACGGCTCTCCAGAACCGCGATGTAAACTGAGTACCTCTGTCTGAGATGATAGAAATTGGAATACCATGAAAACGGACGATCTCCCTGATATAAATCTCTGCCAACCGCTCCGATGAGTAAGTGGTACACACAGCAATGAAATGAGCGGACTTGGTCAAACAATCCACAATAACCCAAATAGAATCAAATTTCTTCACGGTCCGTGGGACTCCAGATACAAAGTCTATGGTAATACGCTCCCATTTCCACTTCGGGATCTCTATCTGCTGAAGCAATCCACCCGGACGCTGGTGCTCATACTTCACCTGCTGGCAGTTGAGGCATCTAGACACGTAGTCAACTATATCCTTTTTTCATCCGCCTCCACCAGTAGTGCTGCCTCAAGTCCTGATACATCTTCGCGGCACCCGGATGGATTTAGTACTGCGAGCTATGGGCCTCTGCTAGAATCAACTCTTAAAGACTATCGACATTGGGCACACAAATCCGGCCCTGCATCCTTAATACCCCATCATCCCCAATGGTCACATCTCTGGCATCACCATACCGAACTCTATCCTGAAGAACAAGCAAATGAGGCTCATCATGCTGCTGCTCCCTGATACGATCAAATAGGGAAGACTGAGAAACCACACAGGCTAAAACCCGACTGGGCTCCGAAAGGTCCAATCTCACGAACTGGCTGGCTAAAGCCTGAACATCCATCGCCATGGGTCTCTCTGATACCAACTTGTCACAACCCTAGTTCACCGATCGCGAACATGTCTTGATGGCACCTAGTTCCTACAACTAGGTAAGCCTAACAGTGCGAAAATAATAATTTAACTTGCGGAAAAATCCATTAAAACTGAATATATGAAAAATAACAACTAAGTATAAGGCCGCCCGGCCTATATAACTCTAAAGATATGCAGAAGTCTACAGCTCAATCCCAAAACCCGAAAACTCACGGAAAACACAGGCTAATAGAATTCCAATAAGTACCCTAATCTCCAGAATAGCTATATCAAAAGTCTGATAGGATAACAGCTCTACAACTATAATAAGAAAGAAGACTCTTCGGTCTGCGGACGCTGCAGATATACCTCGAAGTCTCCGTATGTCTCCTCATCTCAAGGATAGTGCGCCTGAGTAGAGATACCTGGATGATCTACACATGAAAAACATGTGCAGGATGGGCATGAGTACACCACAGCGGTACTCAGTAAGTGCCAAGCGTAACCTCGGTTGGGTAGTGACGAGGAAGGTTAGGGCCCTATTGAGGCAAAATATCATAATAATACTAATTAATAGTATAATAATCTGACAGGAATAATAAATATGGCGGTGAAATAAGGCAGGTCAACGAAACAATAGCAACTACAAAGCATAGTAGACACAGATTAAACATAGTACAATGTCATTGATACCAATTAGGGTCTCCCAGGATACCGTCCTGTAGCCCTTTCCTCAACTGTCCAGTGGATCTCCCGGGATACCGTCCCGTAGTCCAACTCATGTACCAATATGCAAGGAGGATCTATCGGGAATCTAACCCGCAGTCCTAAAGTAAAAGTACAGGGGGATCTATCGGGAATCTAACCTGCAGTCCCAAAGTAAAAGTGCAGGGGGATATATCGGGAATCTAATCCGCATTCCCAAAGTTAAAGTATAGGGGGATTTATCAGGAATCGAACCTTCTTGTCCACGTAACTCTTCTGTCTGGACTGGGCTGTACGGAGTCTATCTTGAATCACCTTAACCTTCTCCATTGCATCCTGAACCATCTCTGTGCCTAATAGCCTGGCCTCATCCGGCTCAAACCAACCCGCCGGAGATCTACACCTCCTACCATATAAGGCCTCATATGGCGCCATCTGAATGCTGGACTGATAACTGTTGTTATAAGCAAACTCCGCCAGTGGAAGGAAATGATCCCATGACCCCCCAAACTCAATCACGCATGCATGGAGCATATCTTCCAAAATCTGAATAGTGCGCTCGGACTATCCGTCCGTCTGGGGTGAAACGTCGTGCTCAACTCCACCCGAGTGCCTAACTCCTGCTGCATGGCTCTCCAGAACCTCTATGTAAACTGAGTACCTCTTTCTGAAATGATAGAAACTAGAATACCATGCAAACGGACGATTTCCCTGATATATATCTCTGCCAACCGCTTTGATGAGTAAGTGGTACACACAGGTATGAAATGAGCGGACTTGGTCAGCCGATCCACAATGACCCAAATAGAATTAAATTTCTTCACGGTCTGTAGGAGTCCAGATACGAAGTCCATGGTGATACGCTCCCATTTCCACTCCGGGATCTCTATCTGCTGAAGAAATCCACCCGGAAGACTCGTGATATTGCATATATGGTAGGTTTCTATTGATATTGAGCTAGTTCGAGGTAAGTGGCTTGTCTAACCTTGTGTGGGGGACCTTTCTCCTTAGGATTTGTTTTCTTGATATTTGGAGTGCCTTGTAAGTGAGGTGACGAGCGCGTACTTGAGCCGATTGATGAAAAATCTGAATTCACTTAAGTTGTTGATATTTAGCTTTCTTTCTTACCTATTTTATCCTACCTAAAAATTTATACTTGTGTTAGATTAGGAAAGCATGTTTAGCTGACTTAACTGCCTAATTGCTTAACTTGTTTACACCGTACTACATGAAGCATGCTAGGCGAGTTCTATATGTTGTTCTGTCTTACGTACCTTATTTCCTTGGTTGTGATTGCGTATTTAAATTGGGACTACGGATATGGGATTCCGGTAGCTCCCCCCTTGTTTGTTTACTTTGGGACTACGGGTTCGATTCCCGAGAGATCCCCCTGCACTTTTATTTTGGGACTACGGGACGGTATCCCGGGAGATCCCCCTGCACATTGATGACTGAACTACGGGAAGGCATCCCGGTAGATCCTTTGGTATTGGTATGAGAGTTGGACTACGGGACGTTACCCCGGGAGATCCACTGGACAGTTTAGGAAAGGGCTACAGGACGGTATCCTGGGAGACCCTCATTGGTACTTGATATTGAGCTGTGTTTACTCTGTGTTTCTGCTCTACCCTTGTAGTTATTATTACTTCGAAGGTTCGTGATATTGCATATATGGTAGGTGAGCGGGTTCTGTTTCGGGTCTCGCCTATAAAGGGTGTCATGAGGTTTGGAAAGAAAGGGAAGCTGAGTCCGAGGTTTATTGGGCCTTTTGAGATCTTGAGGCAAGTTGGGGAGGTTTCTTTTGAGCTCGTCTTACCTCCCATCCTAGCGGGAGTTCATCCGGTATTTCATGTTTCGATGCTCTGGAGATATCACGGTGATCCGTCGCACGTGTTGGATTTCAGTTCAGTCCAGTTGGACAAGGATCTATCCTATGTGTTATGCCCCACAGTATTACGTCGATGTTATGCTCTGCAGTATTAAATTACGACGATATTGCACCCTGAAGTATTGTACGTAAAATTTATCGTAAGGTAGTTGACATCAGCCCAAGTAAAGGATTAATTGGAGATTATAAGGATTATGCTATTTTACAACTGATTAGTAAATTCATGAAGGTGAAAGGGGAAGCAAGTCTAAGAAAATAAATTTTTGTCAAAGTTTGGCATGTTGGGATAAAACACGGGCCGAGTTAAAATACCCGATATTTATGGACTAGTGACATACAAGGTACTACATGGCCGAAATAGTAAGGTGTATAGAGTGTGTTAAAAGTAAATAGTATTTTAAGTAATTTGAGACACTTACTTAATTATCAAATTAAGTGGGTAAGTGTAGGAATTATCTTGTCCACGTGGAACCATGAAAATTAAAGGGATGTATGACTAATATGTTACGATGGTGTCACAATTTGAGGACAAAAAAAAAGTCTTGCTATGCATTAAAGTTTAGATGACACCTACCAACCAAGACTTTTAAAGAATGAATTTGAAACCCAAAGTCTTTGGACTTATTGGTAAGATAAGAACGGATGGAGCTTACTACTTTATTAAAGACTTCTTTATCTAGGAATCACTTTATCTTTACTTTATTAAATAATTCATATAATATTATCCAGGATCTCATTATCTACAAAGTGACACACGAATTTATCAAAGAAAGAGTTCCTGTGAATTCTTTACGAGGAGTAGATGGAAACGTGATTTCTTCAAAAAAATCAAGAAGCTTGAAATTGAAGTTGCTTCTTTCGTCTAGTACTTCAAGAATCCTGAATCTTAAAAGTTTCGTTCAAAAGTATTCCAAGATACAGGAGCAGTTTTCGTTCAAGAATATTAAAAGCAGAAGCATTTCCATTTTCAAACAAAAGCTTCAATTGAAGCAATTTTCGTCCAAATTTTCAGAAAAATCAAGCCAACTTCGTTCCACAAGTTTGAAAATGCAGAAGCCTAAATCCAATTTTTGGTTCTAAGTTCAATCCATGAAGGTTTTCAATGGGATAAATATACGGAATTGTTCCTACTCCAGGTATGTTAAGGCACTTCTTTCTTTTGGCATGATCTAATGTGAAATAAATACGCTATTTGATAATGAATCTACTCCTAGCAACTAAGATTGTCCATGATGTTCTTTTCGTACAAATATATTCTAAGAAAGTATGTATGATCCTTGAGTCCTAGTGAAGATCATATTGATGGTATGATGTCCATAATGTTAATCGAAGGTGCAACGTCCTTACGTCATTCTGAAAGGTTTAGAACGTGATTCTATGAGTCGAGCATGCATTATATATATGTATCTATTTTGCTCTACCGAGCCGCATTATAGTCGGCCGGGTACGGAACTTATTGTGCAACCACTGATCAGTTGGGTTTACCGAGCTCCACGTGGCCGGGTACGATTCTACCGAGCCTTATGATGGTCGGGTACGTTTTTATCGATTCCTCTTTGAGGCCGGGTACGATATGATGATGATGATGCCCATAGAGGAGAATGTTTTTTTTAAAAAAGTTTATGTATATATATGTATTATGCATTTCATATCAGTAGCCCCCAGAGGCACTCAGATGTTACATGTTGTATCTCATCTGTCTCTCTTTACATTACTACTTTTGTTTATGCTTCCATGCCTCACATACTCGGTACATTATTCGTACTGACATCTCTTTTGCCTGGGGACGCTGCGTTTCATGCCCGCAGGTCCTGATAGACAGGTCGAGAGCCCTCCAAGTAGGCTATCAGCTCAACGAAAGATGTTGGTGCGCTCCATTTGCTTCGGAGTTGCTCGTCGGGTTAGTATTATTTAGACGTGTATTGTTTGGTATGGCGGGACTCTGTCCCTACCTTTATGGCATTTATGTATTCTTAGAGGCTTGTAGACATATGTCGTGTACGTGAAAGATTGTACGGCCTTGTCGGCCTATGTCTTGAGTTTATAAATGATTATGTTGGCCTATTAGGCTTGTATGTCACGTGTATATGATGATTTAATAAGAAAGATACGTTACGTTGGTGCTCGGTTGAGTAAGGTACCAGGTGCCCGTCGCGGCCCATCGGTTTGGGTCGTGACACTATGTTGAGGAGCCAGTGGCCATTTTGGACAGGCATATCAGAAAGTTGAGGTCAAAGAACATTGCTTCAGTGAAGGTCCAGTAGGGGGGTCAGCCAGCCGAGGAGGCGACTTGGGAGAACGGGCAGGATATGCGCAGACAGTACCCTCATCTTTTTGCTACTTCAGGTATGTTCTTTATGCTCGTTCGAGGACGAACGAATGTTTGAGTGTAGGAGGATGTAACGACCCGGCCGGTCCTTTTTAGAATTTACACCCTGATCCCCCATTAACTGCTTCCCCTAAGTTCATTTCTGCTATTTTGGTTTGCCGGGACGTTCGTTGTTAGGATTCAGAGTGTTTTGGGATACTTAGTCCCTAAATGAGAGCTTAAGAGTTAAAAAATAGTGCATAATTAGAATAGTGTGAAGACGACCTTGGAATAGAAAATCGATAGTTCCATTAGCTCCGTTAGGTGATTTCGAGGTTGGGAGCGTGTTCAGAATGTATTTTGGAGGTTCCTAGCTCATTTAGGCTTGAAATACCGAAGTTCAAATTTTTGAAGTTTCCGGTCCGATAGTGAGTTTTTGATTCGAGGGTCGGATTTGAATTTCGGAAGTTGCAGAATCTCCGTCATGTCATTTAAGATGTGTGTGCAAAATTTCAGGTCATTCGGACGAGGTTTGGGTAGGTTTTTTACCGAAAGCGTATTTTGATAGAATTTGAAGTTCTTAGGCTTGAATCTTTGATTTAATCGAGTTTTCGGTGTTGTTTTAGGTATTTTAAGGATTGGTACAAGTTTGAATAAGGTATTAGGTGGTATTGATGCTTTTGGTTGAGGTCCCGGGGATCTCGGGATGATTCCAGGTGGTTGACGAAAGATTTTGAAGTTGGATGAATAGCTGAAGGATTCTGTCATCTGGTATTTTTGCTTCTGCGGTTTGAGAACCGCAGAAGCGGAGCCGCAGAAGCAGCTTCTTCATCACAAAAGTGAGTTTGGCCTTCCCCTCAGAGACCGCAGAAGCGGTCACTTTTTTCGCAGGAGCAAAGCCGCATAAGCGGCTATTTGGTCGCAGAAGCAACTCATGCCTTTTCCTTAGTAGCCGCAAAAGCGGCTAAATCATCGCATAAGCGGAGCCGCAGAAGCAGCCCAGCTATTGCATGTGCAAGCCCAGCCCTTTTAATGAAAACCACAGAAGCGGTTGTTTTTCGCTTAAGCGGTCCCTTGTCCGTAGAAGCGGAAATGACTGTTCAGAAATATCAACTTTGAGGGTTTAATTTCATAAGTTTGAAAATCGATTGAGAGCACGGGAGAAGGTAATTTTGAGTGGGTTTTGAAGAGAAAATTATTGGGTAACGTTTCTTTGATCCCTTTTCTTTATATATCATCATTATATAACTAAATACATCATTGGAATTCTAATTTAGGATAAAAAATTGGTTAATTTGGGTTAAAACTTCATAGACCAAACTATTGGGTTTGAGGGAGCATTTGACCTCCGATTTGGGAGATATTTATATGGTTAGACTCATGAGAGCACGAGGGTTCTGAAAATGTGAAAATTATTCGATTTCGAGACGTTGGATAGAGGGGTATTTTGGTCATTTTGCCTATTTTTGCGCCCTAGCATTAATTTTAATAGTGGAATCAGTTGTTTGCAATATTATTTACGATGTGTAATTGAATTGAATATATTTGGGCCATTTGGAGTTGGATACTCGTGGCAAAGGCGCGATTTCTAGTAATATTGAGCCGGTTCGAGGTAAGTGGCTTGTCTAACCTTGTGTGGAGGACCTTTCCCCTTAGGATTTGTTTTTTTGATATTTGGAGTGCCTTGTACGTGAGGTGACGAGTGCGTACTTGAGCCGATTAATGAAAAATCCGAATTCACTTAAGTTGTTGATATTTAGCTTTCTTTCTTACATGTTTTATCCTACCTGAAAATTTATACTTGTGTTAGATTAGGAAAGCATGTTTAGCTGACTTAACTGCCTAATTGCTTAAGTTATTTACACCGTACTAGGTGAAGCATGCTAGGCGAGTTCTATCTGTTGTTCTATCTTTTGTACCTTATTTCCTTAGTTTGTTTCTGGCTGTGATTGCGCATTTAAATTAGGACTAAGGATGTGGGATTCCGGTAGCTCCCCCCCTCCCCTTGTTTGTTTACTTTGGGACTACGGGTTCGATTCCCGGTAGATCCCCCTGCACTTTTATTTTGGGACTACGGGACGGTATCCTCGGAGATCCCCCTGCACATTGATGACTGGACTACGGGAAGGCATCCCAGGAGATCCTTTGGTATTGGTACGAGAGTTGGACTACGGGACGGTACCCCGGGAGATCCATTGGACAGTTGAGGAAAGGGCTACAGGACGGTATCCTGGGAGACCCTCATTGGTACTTGATATTGAGCTGTGTTTACTCTGTGTTTCTGCTCTACCCTTGTAGTTATTATTACTTCGTTGATTCGCCTTATTACAATGCGGCGTTTATTATTTTTGTCAGATTTCCACACTGTTAATTATTGCTACTGTTATATTTTTGCCTCAGTAGGGCCCTGACCTTTCCTCGTCACTACCCAACCGAGGTTAGGCTTGGCACTTACTGAGTACCGCTGTGGTGTACTCATGCCCTTCCTGCGCATGTTTTTCATGTACAAATCATACAGGTACCTCTACTTAGGCGCACTATCAGTGAGGTAGGAGGACCACGGGGACTTCGAGGTAGTTCTGTTGCGTCCGCAGACCAAAGAGTCTCCCTCTTTCTCTACCTTTAGTATTTAGTTTTCGTTCTTCTGGTTGTTAAACATTCTGGTGTTGGGAGCCTTTACTATACATTTCTATAGCCTGTGTTGCTCGTGAGTTTTCGGGTCTTTGGGAATAGTGCTAGACTTGTATTATTGAGTTGTACATGCTGAGTGGCATCCAGTACAGTTTTTCTTCTAGTTATTTAATTTGGTTTACTCTGTTTTT
Source organism: Nicotiana glauca (assembly GCA_026770625.1). NCBI lineage: Eukaryota > Viridiplantae > Streptophyta > Magnoliopsida > Solanales > Solanaceae > Nicotiana > Nicotiana glauca. The sequence goes on along the minus strand of MU752350.1, from coordinate 70,190 downwards.
CCGCACTTATTATATTTTCTGCAATATTTGTCTTACCTGGTCGGGGGGACTAGGTGCCATCACGACATGTTCACGATCGGTGAACTAGGGTCGTGACAAGAGTCTCGCGGATCGGAATGCAGACTTCTGTATTTATCCTCGAGAGGCTGCAGAACCTTTAGGAAAACTTCATATTCTTGAATTCTTATCTTGCATCCTTTGATTCAGCTTGAAAAGTAACTCATGAAATTCCTTCCACGTATTCATATGCGCGAACGAGCGCTTAGTATCAGATGTGTCTTAATGGCTTGTGATTCCTTGATCGAGGGGTGAGACGTGATCTCTGTGAGTTGATGTTGGGCCAGTCTGGTGGACTTGAGGCCGGGTTTTTGCTTATGGTTTGAGCAACAAGGTATTGATTATGTGAGCTGTGTTTTTGAACTTATACGTTCGGTATTGTCCCTATTAGCGGTAATGATGGTTGGGTAGCTATGTGTAAGTATGTTAATACTGCGAGAGGTATCTATATGACTTGGAAGTGACGAGGAAGGTCTGCTGGATGATAGATGAACTATTAAGTGTATGATTTCCATTGTGATTGGATGTGTAGCCCTGAGTTATGGGCGTGTGAAGAATCTTTTCAAGACTACTAGTTGGGAGTGAAGTAAGTTGCATGTTACGGTATGAGTTCAGACTCAGAAAGACTAAGTGACAGTGTAATGTGTATAACAGTGAAAGGTATACAGAAATGTTAAATTGACGCGAAGCAGGTAGGTTATCTCCTGCGGAGTATTCTGAAGCGATGTGATCCCTATGTTGTCTGTTAGAAGATGTCAATCACAGTGAAATACACGTGTTGAAATCTAAATTGGTCGCTTAGAGAGTAGGTGTATCTGTTGCGAATGTGAAGGTGAGAATTGCAGAAAAGTTAAATTCTAACTGATCTATGTTTTCACAAGCTTATAAGGATTTGAGTTAATCTCACTATGATATTATAACAGCAATAGAGTACATGCGTATGATTTATTGAGTGAGTTTTGATCTATGGCTTCGAGCCAAGTTGGGGAGTTTACTATTGATTAAGTTTATTGCACGGCTAAGTGCTATGTTGGTTATAGTTTGAGGCGTGTTGGTGAGTCAGTTATGGCTTACGAAGATTGGGGTCGAGGATGGCTGTGAAGGAATTTATTTTTATTTTCAAAGGTTATACAGTGCCTCGTATGTGTGTGAGAATCACATAATTTCTTATTCTCAGCCTTTATGTATGTTTATTACTCACTGGGTCAGAGTACTCATATTACTCCCTGCACCTTGCGTGCAGATTCAGGTACACCTGAGGCTGTGCGAGGACTTCTCTGCCTAGCATCATATCTGGGAGTATCAAGGTAGTTGCATTTGACGTTCGCAGTCCTGATCTTCCTTCTATCTTATTTACTTTATTTCCGCATTTCTAGAGAACGATCTGTAGTAGGTTGATACTCATATATTAGAGGCTCAGACTTGTGACATCGGATTCTTCGGACTGTGTAGTGGTTTTATATTTGGAATTTCCGCATGTTTAACCCTATTTCAGGATTTCAGTATTATGTCTTAGTAATTTATCTGTGTTAATTAATTCATGAACTGGATAAAATGGTTATAATTATTTAATTGGTCGGGCTTACCTAGCAGTGTGTTGGGCGTCATCACGACCGGGGTTGGGGTCGTGAAAAGAATACTATATAGGTCATGCAAAAATAAGTATAGCTAATAAGCACTATTAAGTACATAACTAAGCACTAAAGAAAAAGAAAATTAAGTTATGCATTTTTATTATAAACCAATGTAAAACTAAAAAAATTAATTTCCAACACTATCTTCATTTCTAGTGTCGAATTGATTTTTTTAATCATTTATATTAGTTTGAACTTTGTTTGAGTTACTACATTTTTAAAATTTATTTACCATTCAAAAATTTTAAGTCCAAACTTGAAATAATACGTTAAAAGATAGAACTGTGAAAAAGTTTAATAAATATTTATAAATTATATTATAATAGATATTTATATGTATAAAATATTTTTAAAATTATATAAATGTACTATCGGGTTGGTTTGGTTTCGATTTGACCTTTCTTAGTTAAAACCAAACCAGACCAATTATGATCGGATTTTTTTTCCAACACCAAGCCAAATCAAACTAAACCACAACCGAATTTTTTTTTTCGATTTAATTCGGATTATCGGTTTGGTGCTGTTTTCTTTGTTCATCCTTAGTGTCGATTTTGGTGACAGGAGTTGTGGTCTTATGGTAACGAAGAAAAAATATATGTTTTTCGCTCATCTTTTCTTTTACCAAATAATATTAGGCTTATTCACTAGAAAAAAGGTAATGTAGATTGTTAGAATTTAATCATAAGAAGATAAAGTATTGAAAGTTTACCTAGCTTATGAGACCTTAATGGAAATCACTCTACACGTAATCGCTTGAAGAAAAGATTAACTGCAACTACATTCAATTTCATAAATTGTGTTCTCATTCCTATATACATTTGTGAACTAGTGTTCAGTACCCGCTTGGGTAAAGTACTCCTAACAAAGGTAACTTCATATCCAAGGCTCGAACATGAGACCGCTAGTTAAGGATGAATATGATAGACTTGGGATTTTTGCCTCACATAAATAAGATCCAGGATAGTTTTCTTCCAGTTGGGCCTTTTGCATAGTTTGGTCGTTTCATTTTGTTTTCTTTTATATTGAGACCCGGCCCATGTCCGATTTATTTTATTGAATCCAATATTGTACATACTAATAGACCCACCGGTTCCTAAGATCAATTAATGGATCATTCTCATTTCTTATTTACCCATTGGTGTCTATAGACTCTCTCTCCATCGAATAGAACATAGGGTTTTCTCGATCCATTCATTCAAATTCCGATCAATTTCACCAGTTAACATGGTATCAGAGCAACGATTTATGTGATACTCGATGAGCTTGTTCATCCTATGGATTCAGATTTCTCAATCTTGAAGTTTACGATTGTTTTTAACGAGGGATGTTTCGCGATTTTCCGACGAGATTTGATCTTTTCCGGTGACGTTTTGAGGAAAGCTTCAGCATTTTCTAGTTCTATTGAACATGGCTCTACTCCTTCGAGTATTGTGAAGGAGATTCGATGCTATATGTCCACTCCTTTGTCTATATCATTTGTAACTTGATTGAGAGACACATCTGTGGTGTTGTAGTCTTTGTAGAATTTTTTGATTCAATTTTGAAACTGGTACTATTGTTGTTGTGTGAAATTGATCCTTGATTGTACTATTTTGTGTGTTTGGTTAAAGTCATGGGTACAAAATGACCTCTTCCTCTATTGTCCTTGAGTCCTCTCCTACAATCATTGACCCATCACATACTCTCTATGTCCATTCGTTAGATAATCTAGGTGTCTTGTTGGTACCTGTTCCTTTTTTCAGGGGCTGAATACACCTCATGGAGAAAAAATATACCAATTGCATTAACTGCTAACAATAAGGCTGGTATGATTAATGGTAGAATTTCTCAACCTTCACCTATTCTTCTCTCTATGACTATTGGGTTAGGTGCAATGATATGGTGTTTGCTTGGCTCAACAATTCCTTATCTAAAGACATTGCTGACAGTGTCTTACATTGTGACACTGCTAGGAATTATGGAGGTATATAGAGGAAAGATATGGGCAATCTAGTGCCAGTAAGTATTACCAAATTTAGAGAGAAATTGCAGGGGTCTCTCAGGGTTCTTCTGATATTGCTAACTATTATACTAAACTTAGAAAGCTTTGGGATGAGTTGAAAACTGCTTCTTTTGGTCCAACTTGCTCTTGTGGAGCCGAATCACAGCACAATGATGGTTAGAAATTTATTCATTTCCTTACAGGGTTGAATAACACTTACTCTAATTGTAGAAGCAACATCCTTATGATGTGTCATGTGCCAACAATAGGAAAAGCATATTATATCCTTCTTCATGATGAAATTCTAAGGGAAACTAAGTCTTCTGGTAGTCCATTTATATCATAATTGGCTTCTTTCTCAGTGAAATCCACTCCTACCTCTGCTCAATTCAACAATGGACACAAAGTTTATCCTCAGAAGGTCAACTTTGATATCAAGATGGAAAATCTTGTGTGTAAATATTGTAAAAATCCTAGGCACTCTGTTGAGAAATATTATAAACTTCATAGGTTCCCAAGTGATTTCAAATTCACAAAGGGGAGAAAATCTGTTGCTTGTACTCAGGATGACATTCCTTCATCAGAAGGCCAGCATTCTTCTGAGAATATCACCCACAACCCTAAACATGGGTTCAGGAAGGAGCAATATCAACACCTGATGAGCATGTTCCAATAGTCTCACATCTTTCTACCCTATCAAGACTTATCCAACAACACTGGTGCTATGGCTGCATGTGCAGGTGGGTTTGTAGTCTTGCTGTTTACTCTCTCACAATTAAAAATCAACACATTCTAGATTCAGGTACAACTAACCATATAACTCATAATAAACATCTTCTACACAACATTCAACCTTTACTTTTTTCTTATCTTGTTACACTTCCTAATGGTTATAAAGTCAAGGTTCATTGCATTGGTTCTTTACGACTATGTGATGATTTGATTTTATCAAAAGTCCTTTTAGTTCCCTCTTTTCAGTTTAATTTAATCTTTGTGCCTCAGTTAGTTGATCAACTCAGTTGCACAACTTTCTTCGCTCGAGTTTTCTATCATTTACAGGGTCGTTCTCTGAGGAGTCATTAAAAATTAGTAGAGCAGCAAATGGACTCTATGTCATTGAATCTGCAGTTACTTTACCAAAATCTGTTTCATCTATAAATGACATTTCTAATAAAGGATCGTTTACTTTACCACAATCGAGTTTACTTATAAATACCATTTCTAATAAAGCATCAGTTTCTTTGTGTGATTACAGTGCTTGTATATCTACTTGTAATCCTGATTGCTCTATTAATAAAACAGATCTTTTCTGGCATCAAAGATTAGGGCTTATGACTTTCCGTAGAATAAAATCTATTCAGTTCCTCTCTGATAAATTGTCTTCCAAACAATCATTTATATATCCAATGTGGCCTTTAGCTAGGTAACAGAGACTGCCTTTTTCAGATAGTTCTATCAAAACTACTCAATCTTTCTATCTAGTCCACATTGACTTGTGGGATCCCTATCACACTAGGGCATATAATGGTTTTAGATATTTCCTAACCATTATGGATAATTTTTCAAGGGTAACTTGGACACACCTACTCTATTATAAGAGCAATACTTTTGATCTTATTAAGGCTTTTGTGTTAATGGTCAGAACTCACTTCAATCTCCCTGTGCAAACTATAAGATCAGATAATGCTTTTGAACTTAGTTATATCTCTCAAGATTCCTCCTCCTTTTCTGAATCAGGGATCTTTCATCAAACGACTATTCCCCATACTCCTTAACAAAATGGTATGGTTGAGAGAAAACACAAATACCTTTTGGAAACCTCTAGAACCTTGCTATTCCAATCCAAACTTCTAATCAACTATTAGGTGACTTTGTTCTCACTGCCACCTATCTTATTAATATGCTTCCTTCTACCTTCCTCCAAAATTTGTCTCCTTAGAAAAAACTTAATGGACATTCTCCCACTTATGCTAATTTAAGAACCTTTGGATATTTGTGTTGTGCTACCATACCAAAGGTTAAGAGGGATAATATCACGACCCTAGTTCGCCCTCCATAAACTATCGTGACGGTACCTAGTCTCTATGACTAGGTAAGCCAAACAAATACGGGAAAGAAAATAATAAAAAACTGAGATAACAAAAGGGAACAATGTTTAAAATGCTGCTTGGCATATAACAGTACAAAATCTCAACCTAACACTCCCAAAATTCGGAACCCCATGAATCACAAGCTAAGAGTTTGCTTAAAAATGTCTAACTTCAGAAATATCTATCAAAAAGGAAAATACAGAAGGGCTATACTAGTATTGATAATAGAAAGGGACTCTTCGGTCTGCGGAAGCGGCAAATATACCTCGAAGTCTCTATGAAAGAGCCTCGTCTCAAGTGTGATAAGACTGAGTGGAAACCTAGATCTGCACATGAAAAACATGCACGGAAAGGGCATGAGTACATCACAAAAGTACTCAGTAAGTGCCAAGCTTAACCTTGGTCGGGTAGTGGTGAGGAAAGTCATGGCCTTACTGAGATTAATGAAGTATAAGGTATAACATTATAGAATAAGATAGTATAATTAAGTGAAACAGTAAAAAATAACATAGAATAGAAAGAGCAACATCAACTATAACAGAGACAAGATAATCACGGAAAAGAGTACAACTCAACTCAGAGATAACAACCGGGGATCTCTCACGATACCGTCCTGTAGTCCCAATATACATATCCAGTGGATCTCATGGGATACAGTCCCGTAGTCCAACTCATAATGCGCGGGAATCTACCAAAATTTCGATCTGTAGTCCCAAATGTCAATACCCCGTACAGGGGGAATCTACCGGGTGCAGTCTCGTAGTTCCAATATAAAAGTGTAGGGGAATCTTCCAGAATACACATCCGTAGTCCCAAAGTAAACATATAGGGGGAGCTCCCGGGATACCGTCCCGTAGTTCTAAAGTAACACACAACAACAAAAAGAAGAATATGCAGTTCACTTCCAATTCTATACCAAGGTAAAATAGTTATTTCTAGCCTAGCATGCTTCTCATAAGCTAAATAAGGATGTTTGAGCAAATAAAGCAATTCAGTCTATTAGACATGCTTCCCTAAGCTAACAACATGCTTAAATTGAGGAAACACAGTTAAAATTACTTAAAGAAAACCAGATTTTTAAAAATTAGCACAAGTATGTGCTCGTCACCTCACTTACAAGGCATTTTAAATATCAATAATATCAAATCCTAAGGGGAGTTCCCCCACACAAGGTTAAACAAGCCACTTACCTCGTACCGGCTGTAAAAACACGTAACCATGTTCTTGCCACGAGTACTCGACTTCAAATGGCCCAAATCTATTCAAATCAATAGCATAATATAAATAACACTTCAAGTAACTGATTCCACTAATTCATTCTAAGCTAATACGCGAAATTAGGAAAAAATGACCAAAATGCGCTCCAGGCCCACATCTTGGAATCGGGTAAAATTTACATTTTCAGAATCCTCATACTCTCATGAGTCTAATCATACCAAAATTATCCAAATCCAATGTCAAATCCCCAATCAAAACTCAAAAATTAGGTCTAAGAACTCTCCCCCAATTTTCATCAAAATTCCAAAATTAAATGATGAGTTCATGTTTAGATTAATGGGTTACAAGCAAAAAAGAGTTAAGAATCGTTATCCAATCGATATCTCTAAAAATCCCTCAAAACCTCGCTCAAATCCAAGCTCCCAAACTCTAGTTTTCACAAAAATGGAAAAACCCTCGATTTTGAACTTAAACATTCTACCCAGGTATTTCCTTCTTCGCGAACACAGAAGGACCCTCGCGTTCGTGAAGTATAACTCTGGTTGGGTCCAGCTTTCCTTCATCACGAACGTGATGTCCTGGTCGCTAAAGCGGTGCACATTTTCCTCCTCCTACGCGAACGCGGAACTATCCTCGCGAACGCATAAGTATAAGACCTCCTAGCTTCGCGAACGCGAAGCATTAAACCTCCCCCAGCCCCAGCCCCAGCCCCAGCCCCAGCCCCAGCTCCTCTTCGCGAACGCGAGACCCCACTCGTGAATGCAAAGAAGGAACCCAAAACTGGGTTGGTACAATTTTTTTGCAATTTCTCTAAGTTCCAAAATGACCCGTTAAGCATCCTAAAACACACCCGAGGCCCTTGGGCCTCAACCAAACATGCCAACCAATCCTAAAACATCATTCAAACTTGTTTCAATCTTTGGAACGCTCAAAACAACATCAAAACACCAATTTAGCATCAGATTCAAGCCGAAGAACTCCAAAAACTCTCAAATTACGCTTTCGATCAAAAAGTCTACCAAACCTCGCCCGAATTACCTAAAATTTTGCAAGCACGGCGCATTCAACACTACATAGCTACTCCAACTTCCGCAATTCTATTCCCACCCTTAAATCAAAATCTCACTATCGAACCCGAAACTTTAAAAATTCAACACATTTCAAGCCGAAATTATACGGACCTCTAAAACACAATCCGAACACGCTCCTAAATCCGAAATCACCCAACGGAGCTAAAGGAACAGACATAATTCCATTCAAATGCCTCCTTCACACTGCTCCAACTACGGTCCAAATTCTAAAGCTTAAGCTGTCATTTAGGGACTAAGTGTCCCAATCACTCTGAAACTCAAAACTAAACATCCCGGTGAATCAAAATAGCAGAAACAAAGACTGGGAAAGAAGTTCACAGCGGAACGGGGCATAAATTTTTAAAACAATCGGTTAGGTCGTTACATCTTCCTTCACTAAAATAGTCGTTCGTCCTCGAACGAGCATAGAGATATAACTGAAGTAGTGAAAAGAGGAGGGTAACGGCTGTGCATATCTTGCTCGGTTTCCCAAGTCGCCTCCTTGACCAGCTGACCCTGCCACTGAACCTTCACTGATGCAATATTCTTTGACCTTAGCTTTCGACCCAGCCTGTCCAATATTGCCACTGGCTCCTTAACATAAGATAGATCCTTGTCCAACTGAACTAAACTGAAATCCAACATGCACAACGGATCATCGTGATACCTATGGAGCATCGAAACATGAAATACCGGATGAACTCTTGCCAAGTTGGGAGGTAAGGTGAGCTCACAAGCAATCTCTCCAGCACACCTCAATATCGCAAAAGGTCCAATAACCTCATACATAACTTCCCTTTATTCCTAAATCTCATAACACCCTTCATAGGCGAGACTCAAAGCAGAACCCGCTCTCCAATCATATAGGAAACATAATGAACCTTCCATTCTATGTAACTCTTGTATCTGGACTGGGCTGTACGGAGTCTATCCTGAATCACCTTAACCTTCTCCAAAGCATCCTGAACCAAGTCTGTGCCAAATAATCTAGCCTTACCCAACTCAAACCAAACCACCGGGGATCTACACCGCCTACAATATAAAGCCATATACGGTGCCACCTGAATGCTGGACAGATAGCTATTGTTGTAGGCAAACTCTGCCAATGGCAAGAACTGATCCCAAGACCCTCCGAACTCAATCACACACGCACGGAGCATATCCTCAAGAATTTGAATAGTAGACTTAGACTGTCTGTCCTTCTGAGGGTGAAATGATGTACTCAACTCCATTCGAGGACCCAACTCATGTTGTACGACCCTCCAGAACCATGATGTGAACAGAGTACCTCTATCAGAAATGATGGAAATTGGAATACCATGCAGACAAACAATCTCCCAGATATAAATATTCGTCAACCGCTCCAAAGAATAGGTAGTACACACAGGAATTAAGTGTGCGGACTTGGTCAGCCGATCCACAATCACCCAAATGGCATCAAACTTCCTCAAAGTCCATGGGAGTCCAATTACGGAGTCCATTGTGATTCGCTCCCACTTACACTACAGAATCTCTATTTGCTGAAGCAACCCACCCGGTCTCTGGTGCTCACACTTCACCTGCTGACAATTGAGGCACCGAGCTACAAACCCAACTATATCTTTCTTCATCTGCCTCCACCAATAGTGCTGCCTCAAACCCTGGTACATCTTTGCAGCACCTGAATGAATAGAATACCGCAAACTATGGGCCTCCTCTAAAATCAACTCCCGAAGCCCATCAATATTGGGTACACATATTCGACCCTGCATCCTCAATACCCCATCATCACCAATAGTCACATCTCTGGCATCACCGTGCTGAACCTTGTCCTTGAGGACAAGCAAATAGGGTCATCAAACTGGCGCTCCCTGATACGATCAAATAAAGAAGATCGAGAAACCACGCAAGCTAGAAACCGACTGGGCTCCAAAAGATCCAATCTCACAAATTGGCTGGCTAAGGCCTAAACATCATTCGCCATGGGCCTCACCGCTATTGGTAAATAAGATAAACTTCCCAAACTCTCTTCCCGGTGACTCAAAGCATCGGCCACCACATTGCCCTTGCCCTGGTGATACAAAATAGTGATATCATAGTCCTTCAACAGCTCTAACCACCTCATATTGCACAAATTAAGATCCTTCTGCTTGAATAGATGTTGCAAACTCCGGTGATTAGTATAAATCTCACAAGGCACACCGGATAAATAATTACACCAGATCTTCAAGGCGAGAACAATAGCAGCTAACTCGAGATCATGGACAGGATAATTCTTCTCATGTACCTTCAACTGTCTAGACGTGTAGGCAATCACTCTACCATCCTGCATCAATACCACTCCAATGCCAATCCTCGAGGCATCACAATAGACAGTATAAGACCCCGAACCTGTAGGTAATACCAAAACTGGGGCTGTAGTCAAAGCTGTCTTGAGATTCTGAAAGCTCGCCTCACATTTTTCCGTCCACTGGAATGGAGCCCCCTTATGGGTCAGCCTGGTCATAGAGGCTGCAATTGATGAAAACCCCTCAACAAAATGACAGTAATAACCCCCCAAGCTAAGAAAACTGTAGATCTCTGCAGCTGAGGATGGTCTGGGCCAACTCTGCACTGCCAACTCTGCACTGCTTCCACTTTCATCGGATTCACCTAAATATCCTCACTTGATACCACATGGCCTAAGAATGCCACGGAATCTAACCAAAACTCACATTTCGAGAACTTAGCATATAACTTCTTTTCCCTCAAAGTCTGGAGCATTGTCCTCAGGTGCTGCTTATGATCTACCTGACTCTGGGAATACACCAGAATATCATCAATAAAGACAATGACGAACGAGTCAAGATATGGCCGGAACACACTGTGCATCAAATACATAAAGGCTGCTGGGGAATTGGTCAGCCCAAATGACATAAAAAGGAACTCGTAGTGACCTTACCGAGTCTTTAAAGTAGTCTTCGGGATATTTGGCTCCCGAATCTTCAACTAATGGTAACCTGAGCACAAGTCAATCTTAGAAAACACTCGTGTGCCTTGAAGCTAGTCAAATAGATCATTAATACGAGGAAAAGGATAACGGTTCTTCACTGTAACTTTGTTCAACTAGCGATAATCAATACACATACGCATAGAACTATCCTTTTTCTTCACAAACAAGATAGGAGCATCCCAAGGTGATACACTGGGCCGAATAAAACCCTTATCAAGCAATTCCTGTAACTGATCCTTTAACTCCTTCAACTCAGGAGGGGCCATGCGATACGGAGGAATAGAAATGGGCTGAGTGCCTAGCAACAGATCAATGCCAAAATCAATATCTCTATCGGGCAGAATATTCGAAAGGTCAGCTAGAAACACATTAGGAAAATTCGGTACTACTGGGACTGAATCAATTGTAAGGATATCATTATTGACATATCTCACATAAGCTAGATATGCGTCATACCCCTTCTCAATCATTCGTTGAGCTTTAAGGAAAGAAATAACTCTACTGGGAGTGTGATCTAAAGCACCTCGCTACACAACACGTGGTAAACCTGGCTAGACAGTGTCACGATTTTGGCATGACAATCAATAATAGTATAATGGGGCGACAACCAGTCCATGCCTAAGATAATATCAAAATTGATCATGCTGAGCAATAATAAATAGGCTCTGGTCTCAAAACCAATAAAAGCAACCAAACACGGCCGATAAACATGGTCCACGATAAGAGAATATTCCATAGTAGTTGAAACATAAATAGAGGAACTCAAAGAATCCTAAGGTACACCCAAATGCGGAGCAAAATAAGAAGACACATAAGAATAAGTGGAGCCTGGATCAAATAGAACCGATGCATCTCTGTAACAAACCAGTACAATGCATGTGATGATAATATCGGAGGCAACATCCTCGGTAGGGGCAGGAAGGGCATAGTATCTGGCCTGGCCTCCCCTTTTAGGGTGACCTCTTCCTCCCTGACCTCCACCTCTAGCTGGCTGAGCAGATGGGGTAGAAACTGGAGTTGTAACCATTGCCTGAGAACTTTGCAGGGCACGCTGTGGCTGAGAAATCTGTGGAGTTGCACCCCTCCTAAGTCTGGGGCAATCCCTTACCATATGGCATGTGTCACCACACTTAAAACAAGCTCTAGGAGGATGTGACGGCAGTGACTAGATCGGGCTAGGTCTGCTGGATTGACCACTAAAAGAACCTCGCGCAGGAGGCGCACTAGATACTGGAGGTGCATAATAAGGCTCCTGAGGCTTAGGAGTAGCTAGAATACCACTGGAAGCTAGAAGATCTAAATGAACGGTGCGACTCATATAACCCCTACCATAATAACCTGCAGCTGGGGCACGAGCACCTAAATAATAGCCCAACTCTCGAGACCTCTTGGCCTCCCTCTCCTCTCTATCCCTAGCATGCATACCCTTAATCCTCCTAGCAATGCTCACCACCTGCTATTAAGAAATATCCATCTCTAACTCACGAGCCATGCTAGACCTGATGCTGGGAATAAGCCCCTCAATAAACTAGCAAATCCTCTCGCAAACAGTACAAACCAAAGCTGGTGCATGTCTATCCAAGCTGGTGTAACAGACAACATACTCCGGGACAGTCATAGTACCATGGCATAAGCACTCAAACTCTGCGTGCCATGTGTCCCTGAGGCTCTGAGGAACATACTCCCTCGGGAACATATCTAAAAACTGAGTCCAAGTCAGGGACGCAGCCTCATCCGAACTGTCTAACTCATAGGTGCGCCACCACTTATAGGCGGTTCCTCGAAGCTAGAAAGCAGTGAAGGAAACCCCGCTCGATCCTGATATACCCATGGTACGAAGAATACGGTAGCACTCATCTAAAAATCCCAGAGCATCATCCGATTCTATACCATTGAATACAGGAGGTTTGTACTTCTTGAACCTCTCAAGCCTCAGCTGCTCATCCTCGAAAACTGATGCCCTGTCCTCGGGCTAATCTCGGACTGTAGTCCAGGAATAATCTCTGGAACCTGATCAACATGCACTCGCTTCTCAAGAGTGTGGGTGGCGGGAGTCTATGCTCCTCCCTCGTCCTGAGATATAGCTGCAGCAAGGGGAAGCAACCCTACCTGAACCAAAGTGGTGTACATGCTCATGAACTGTGCTAGAGTCTCCTGAGTGATGGAATAGTAGTAGTAGTAGACGTATCAGGTGCCTGGACTCTGGCTGGAACTATTGGTGGTACCTCGGTGGCAGCTAGTACAGGTGCTCTGGCGCACCACGTACGTGTCCTCGGCCTTTACCCCGGCCCTAACCTTTGACGGCTGCAGTAGGGGCCATGAGTGCCTGATCATCTCGGGTAGCACATGTTCTCACCATCTGTGAGAGAATAGAAGACATAAGTTTAAATTAGTGATATCAAAATCTCGCATGACAAGGAAATCAAATGAAGTGGAATTTTCCTAACAATTACATAGCCTCTCATAGATAAGTACGGACGTCTCCGTACCGATCCGCGAGACTCTAATAAATCGGCTTGTAATTCATGACTCCTATGAACCTAGAGCTCTGAAACCAACTTTTCATGACCCCAGTTCGCCCTCCGTGAACTATCGTGATGGCACCTAGTCTTTACGACTAGGTAAGCCTAACAAATACAGAAAAGAAAACAATTACGGAAGAAAATAATTAAAAATTGAGATAACAAAAAGGGAACAGTGTTTAAATTGCCGCCTATAATAGTACAAAATCTCAACCTAACATTCCAAAAATCCGGAACCCCATAAATCACAAGCTAAGAGTTTACATAAAAAGCTCTAACTCCAGAAATATCTATTGAAAAGGAAAATACAGAAGGACTATACTAGTACTGAAAGTAGAAAGGCTCTTCGGTCTGCGAACACGGCAGATATACCTCAAATTCTCTATGAAAGCGCCTCGCCTCAAGTGTGATAAGACTGAGTGGAAGTACATAGATTTGCACATGAAAAACATGCACAGAAAGGGTATGAGCATACCACATCGGTACTCAGTAAGTGCCAAGCTTAACCTCGGTCGGGTAGTGATGAGGAAAGTCAGGGCCCTACTGATATTAATGAAATATAAGGTATAATAGTATAGAATAAGACAATATAAGTAAGTGCAACAGTAAGAAATAACATAGAATAGAAAGAGCAACAACAACTATAATAGAGACAAGATAATCACGGAAAAGACTACAGTTCAACTCAGAGATAACAATCGGGGATCTCTCAGGATATCGTCCTATAGTCCGAATATAAATATCAGTGAATCTCCCGGGATACCATCCCGTAGTCCAACTCATAATGCGTAGGGATCTACCGGAATCCCGATCTGTAGTCCCAAATGTAAATACCCAGTACTTGGGAAATCTACCAGGTGCAGTCCCGTAGTTCCAATATAAAAGTGTGGGGATCTCTCGGAATATATATCCATAGTCCCAAAGTAAACATACAAGGGGAGCTCCCGGGATACTGTCCTGTAGTCCCAAAGTAAACACACAACAACAAGAAGATGAATACACAGTTCAATTCAAATTCTACACCAAGGTAAAACAGGTATTGCTAGTCTAGCATGTTGCACATAAGCTAAATAAGGCAGTTTGAGCAAATAAAGCAATTAAGTCAATTAGACATGCTTCCCTAAGCTAACAACTGGTTTAAACCGAGGATACACAATTAAAATTACTTAAAGAAAATCAGATTTTCAACAATTAGCACAAGTACGCACTCGTCACCTAACGTACAAGGCATTCCAAATATCAATAATATCAAATTTTAAGGGGAGTTCCCCCACACAAGGTTAGACAAGCCACTTACCTCGAACCGACTTAAAAATCAACTCAGAACCACGTTATTGCCACGAGTACTCGACTCCAAATGGCCCAAATCTATTCAAATCAATTACATAATGTAAATAACACTTCAAGTAACTGATTCCACTAATTAATTCTAAGGTAATACGCAAAATTAGGAAAAATGACCAAAACCCCCTCCTGGCCCACGTCTCGGAATCAGGTAAAATTTATATTTTCAGAATCCTCATACTCTCACGAGTCTAACATACCAAAATTATCCATATCTAATGTCAAATACCCAATCAAAACTTGAAATTTAGGTCTAACAACTTTCCCCCAATTTTCATTCAAATTCTGAAATTAAATGATGAATTCATGTTTAGATTAATGTGTTATAAGAAAAAAGGAGTTAAGAATCATTACTCAATCGATATCTCTAGAAATTCCTCAAAACCTCGCTCAAATCCAAGCTCCCAAGCTCTAGTTTTCACAAAAATGGCAAAATCCTTGATTTTGAACTTAAACATTCTGCCCAGGTATCTCCTTCTTCGCGAGAAGGACCCTCGCATTTGCGAAGTACAACTCTGCTTGGGTCCAGCTTTCCTTCATCGTGAAAGCAATGTCCCGGTCATGAATGCGGTGCACATTTTCCTCCTCCTATATGAATGCGGAACTACCCTCGCGAACGCATAGGTATAAGACCTCCCAGCTTCGCGAACGCGGGAGCTACTTCGCGAACGCGAAGCATTAAACCTCCCCAAGCCCCATATCCTCTTTGCGAAAGCGATACCCCACTCGCGAATGCGAAGAAGGAACCCAGAACTAGGGTGTTGCAATTTTCTGCAATTTCTCTAAATTTCAAAATGACCCGTTGAGTATCCGAAACACACCCGAGGCCCCCGGGGCCTCAACCAAACATGAAAATAAATCCTAAAATATCATTCAAACTTGTTACAATCTTCGGAATTCTTAAAACAACATCAAAACACCAATTTAGCATCGGATTCAAGCCTAAGAACTCCAAAAGCTCTCAAATTATGCTTTCGATAAAAAAGTCTATCAAACCTCGTTCAAATAACCTGAAATTTTGCAAGAACGCCACACTCAACACTACGGAGCTACTCCAACTTCTAGAATTCTATTCCAACCCTTAGATAAAAATCTCACTACCGAATCGGAAACTTCAAAATTTAACTTTCGGCATTTCAAGTCTAAATTAGCTACGGACCTCCAAAACACAATCCGAACACGCTCCTAAACCCGAAATCACCCAAAGGAGCTAACGGAACCGACATAATTCCATTCCGAGTCCGTATTCATAGTGCTCCAACTACAGTTCAAATTTCAAAGCATAAGCTCTCATTTAGGGACTAAGTGTCCCAATCACTCCGAAACTCAAAACCAAACATCCTGGCGAATCAAAATAGCAAAAACCAACACGAGAAAAGAAGTTATTAGGGGATAGGGGAATAAATTCTTTAAATGACCGGCCGGGTCATTACAGATAAGTTTCAGCCCAGAGCTTCTCAATCTGTTTTTCTAGGCTACACTTTAGGGAAGAAAGGCTACAAATTGTTAAACCTGAATAATTCTATCTTTTTCTCTAGAGAAGTGATATTTCATGAAAATATCTTTCCCTATCACTCTTCCTCAAGTTCTTTCGGTTTCCCTGTCTTCTATGATCATTTTGTGGATCCTCAAGTCGGTCCTTCTTTTCGTAGTCCAATTTTACCTCATGTGCTTCTTCTGTCACTCCTCCTTCACCTGCTCCTTCCCCTCCTACTTTCTTTCATTCATATTCTCCTCCTCCAATTCATTCACATATTCCTTTTTCACAACATCTGCCCCTTAGGAAGTCCACCAGAGTTTCTAATGCTCTATCGTACCTGAAGGATTATGTCTATTCCTTTATCTTACTTCTTGCTTCTTTTCCATCTGAACCCCAATACTATTAGAAAGATGATCCTCACCCTGCATGGTAGTAGGCAATGAAAATGGAATTCCAGTCCCTTGATACCAATTCCACCTGGGATATAGTACCTCTTCCACTTGGGAAGAAGGCCATACCCTACAAATGGGTGTACAAGATCAAGCAAAGGTCTAATAGCTCTATTGAGAGATACAATGCTAGATTAGTTATTAGGGGTGACTCACAAAAAGAGTGTATCGACTATTTTTAAACCTTCAGTCCTGTTGTTAAGATTACCACCATCAGATGCCTTCTTACTTTTGCTATCAAACACAATTGGACTGTCTACCAAATGGATGTCAATAATGCATTTCTCCATGATGATTTTCATGAGGAAGTTTATATGAGGATTCCATTAGGTTTGATTGTTGAGTCTAGTTCTACTGATCCTCATCTAGCCTTCAAGTTGAAGAAGTCATTGTATGGGCTAAAACAAGCTTCTAGATAATGGTTTGCCAAGCTTTCTTAGTCCCTTGTATCCAGGGGTTACTCCCAGTAAAAATGACTCTTTTCTTTCCACCAAGAACACTGACTTCTCAATTGTCCTACTAGCTGTTTTGTGTGGATGATCTCCTTTTGGCTGGTAATGATGATGCTGAAATGCTCAATCTGAAGTCTTTTCTTGATCATCAATTCAAGATCAATGATCTTGTCTCTGTCCATTATTTTCTGGGGCTTGAAGTCACTAATGTTTATATGGGGTTTCTCATCAATCAACACAAGTACTCCAAAGACCTCCTCATAAAATTTAAATATTTGGATGCCAGACCTCCTCTTACACCTCTTGATCCCTATGCCATGTTGTCTACTAACTCAGGCGACCCTTTTCATGGTCCTACCTCACATAAAAGATTGATTGGCAAGCTGAATTTTCCTCAGCATACCAGGCCTAATATCTCCTATTCAGTCCAACATCTTAGTTAACTTTTGGTCTCTCCCAGAGTGCCTCACATGATTTCTAGTCTGCATGTTCTTAAGTACCTCCTCAATGAGCCTACTCAAGGGACTTTGTTGAATGCTAGTTCTAATTTCTCCTTGAATGCTTTTGCTGACTCTGATTGGGTTGCTTGCTCTATTTCAAGAAGATCTGTGACTGGTTATTATGTTGTTAGTGTTAATTCTCTTATATCCTGAAAATCTAAGAAACAACCTATTGTTTCTTTATCTTTTGCTGAGGCAGAGTATAGGGCATTAAGAAAGGTTGTTGCTGAGGTAATTTGGCTCATCTGGCTGTTAGCTGACATGGGGTTGTCTGTTGCTACTCATGTTCCCAGTTATTGTCATAGTCAGACTGCCCTTTACATCACCAGAAATTCTATCTTCCATGAGTGAACAAAGTACATTGACGGAGATTGCCATTATGTGAGGGATGTGCCCTCTTCTGGGGTGATTTCTTTTACACATGTATCTTCTGCTAACCGGCTTGCTGATGTATTGACCAAGACTTTGACAGGTGTTCCTCATCACAAGCTTTAGTGCAAGCTGGGTGTGCTCTCACCCTCCATCTTGAGGAGAGGGGGTTGATGACTTGGGATTTCTGCCTCACATAAATAAGATCCAGGATAGTTTCTTCTAATTGGGCCTTTTGTATACTTGGGCCATTTCGTTTTATGTTCTCTTATGCCGGGACTCGGTCCATGTCCAGTTTATTTTATTGAACCCAATGTTGTACATACTAATAGACCCATCGGGTCTTAAGATCAGTTAATGGATCGTTCTTATTTCTTATTTACCCAATGGTGTCTACAGACTCTCTCTCCACCGACTAGAACCTAGGGTTTTCTCAATCCATTCATTCAAATTCAGGTCAATTTCATCGGTTAACATAACGTGCACTTATCACTCTACCACAACCCTTGATTTCACATGTACTATTCATCTTTCTCTTTATCAACTTTTATCTAACATTTATGTTTCAAATCTCAGGTGAAAACTTTAGAAAGATAACTACTCTTTTAGCGCCACTGAACTTGCTTTTATCCAGTTTCATACTCCAACTTACCATCCTATATGAATGTTGTCTGCACCATTTGCAAGATGCACCCTTTGTCAAATCGTTGGAGTAAAGAATGCCATCTAAGAAGTCAAATATAACTGCTATGTACAGACAGCCAAAGCTTGAACTTGAAAGGAGGTTCGTCGCGAAATTGCTTTAGGCAAATTACACAACATTTAATGCTATGAAAAAGTTAGAGGTCATTTTAGGTGTGACTAGAAACTCTTACTTTATTCTTTAGTTCATTATTTTACAATACTGAATACTATACAACTCGCATTCACGTGCAAAGCACTTATCGAAAAACTAGTTTAACTAAAATTACATGAGTTATAATTAAATTAAAGACCAATTAGAAGCACAAAAATACTTGAAAAACAAATTAAGAGTAAAGATAAAATAGCAATGAATTAAATTTGTGACACTTGTCTTATTTAAATATTAAAGGTCCAGATTTGTTAAATAAAAAATAATCTTAATCATGATTAATAGTATACCTTTATCCTAAGATTTTGTGAGTGTGGATGTCGTTACTAGTCTGATCCACATGCTATAAACATTTTATTTAACATAATTTGCATTTAAAAAATAAACTATCTTTCTAGCTATTTGAAATGATTTAATACAGTGTTAATTAAGACGAGAATAAAAAGAATTAAAAAAGGACCAAGTTACCAAAATTTTCTGAAGTCACGTAAGAATCTTCAACAAAAAATATCCCTCCCAATATATTGTAATCGTTTCATGGTGAATTTCTATTGTTTATCGTTGAAAATACATTATTTTACGAGAATAATCATCAATTGCTTAGCTTAAATAATAGGTTGCCTAGGGGAAGAGGGAGCTTTCTAGATACAGAAACTAAAAATAAGAAGGGAAATATTAAGCGGATTATAAAAAAATATAAGGGATAATATATTTGGGCAAATTTAAAAGAACTTTTTTGGTGTTCAATTTATGGCTTTTGCCTTGTTGTAACATGTGTTTGGCTTAAGAGTGATTAACTTAGAGCACTTTTAGTATTTAGTAAACATCAAAATAAGCAAAAAAACAAAAAAGTTTAAAAATTGATAAAAGCTAACCCAAACATCCTCTTTATCTTCCCTACGACTTGTATTTTAGCATATGTATCATTCTTTTAATACTAATATTTTTGGAGATGGAGATTTCTTACTAAACTTAGGATGTGTTTGGTATAACGAAAAATATTTTCCATGAAAAATATTTTTTAAGAAAATATTTTTTTGGAAAACAAGTAGTAATCTTATTTATTTTTTGTTTTTGGGTACGCAAATTAAAGAAAATAACTTCTTAAGATTATTCAAGAATAATTTAGATACAATAAACATGAAGCCACAACTTTCAAACCAACAACATTCCGAATCCACTGTCACACCTCCTTTTTCCACTACACCTCTGAGAGACACAATACTACAGATATACACAAGTACACCAAATAGCATAGACCAGCATAAACCCATAGTCATGAATCGCAGTAGACGAGTATATAACATCTCTGATGATAGATTTAAAAGTCAAATGTTCCAATTATGAGCTTACAGGATTCGGTCCATTTTTAAACACATACTAAAGGTCCAAATGCAATCCAAATCAATTGTATTTCACCAACTCGAATACAAACTTAATCAAACAAAACAGATTATCCTAACAAAGACAAAATAAATCTGACAATGAATATACAACAGAAAATTTAATGCTAATCAGTACTCATCACTTGAAATATATGCTCACATTCATACTTCACATCAGTAGATCCAAGGCATACCTCGATTACAATACAAAAATCGACAGTGAGCAATTCAGTTGCAAGTTAGCCACAGCAGCAAATTTAGCCCAGAGAAATGACCAAGGACAATCGTTTTTAAACTAGGTATAAACTAATAAGACTCTCAAATAGTGCTTCACAAAACCCAGAAATCAAAATTAAACAGAAATGAATCAAAACCCTCGAACACCACTGATTCAGCTCATTTTCAACCTTCAACTGCTTAAAACTATCTCAGAATCAATATCACAAGAATTCCCAAAGATTTTCCAATAGAACAGTAATTTTTCTTTGTATTTTAGCCGTCTGATTTTTTGTATATTTTTGCTCTCTAATTCTTCAGGTGTTCTCTTTTTCAGCTCTCAAAACCTTCAAAGACTGACTTGCAAGGTAAGTTTGGGGTGCCTTTATAGGCAAGGGATTAGGGCAACCTTCAGATTCAGTTATTTACCCTTTACCCCTTTTGAACTTTTATTTTAACTAAGTTGCCCCTCAATTCCTGCCTTGCTACCCAAGTAAGTGCTATTAAAACTAGAAATTGCAATTCAAACCCCCAGCCTAGAAGTTTCTAGGGGCTTCTCAATTCAGTACCAAAAGATTCCCCACCTTGTTTACCCAAAATACTCCTTTTAACCACCCTGAAATTACTTTAGCTAACCACTGATTCAGATTGACCCATGGTCTTTGGGCTATTATATTAGCAAATATTAACAGCTTTTGGGCATTATTTCAGGTATTTTAGCAATACATAGAAATGAGCCAAAATGGAATCACAATACTGAAGAAACAAACAAAATAAAAATACAAAATCCAAACATATTAAAAATACTGAAGGTTATTTAATACTCAAATTTTAACCTACAGCACCTATTAACCAGTATTTTAGAAAAGAACTGAGAATTAAGAGAATTAACGAGGGAGGGGATGATTATAAACAAAGGAGAATTAAGATAAAAGAAAAAGAAACAATGAAGAGCAGAGAAAATACTTAATGAACTAATCACGAGACGATGCCCTGCCTTGACCTCTTTTGACTCCGATTTGAGGCAAAATGAGTGTTAGTCATTTTTCTCCCATGAGAGAAAATGTCCAACACTTATTTTTAAACCCAAAATCGATTTGAAGCTTCACGGAGGAACAGAACTTGAACTTGAAATAAAAGGGCGAAGTATATGGGTATATGAAGTGAAGGGAGGTTGTCTGATGGAGTTTTGAGTGGTGTTTGATGGGATGCTGTCACGACCCAAATTCCACTAAGGGTCGTGGTGGCGCCGGACACCTCTGTCAGGCAAGCCAATTATATTATCAATTAAATTCTCTTTTAATACCTTTGAAAATCTAGAATTTTTCCTTCTATTTTTCATAATTAAAACAATCTCTACTTCAATTCAAATTAAGCAATAACTATTAGTACACATCTTTCGAAAACTATCCCAGAACTTGGTGTCACAAGTGCATGAGCATCTATTAATAAGAAAAATAAAATACAACATCTGTCCGAAATACAGTGTACAGGGAATAAATATAAAAATGCTGAAAGGAACTACACTAGCTGCAGGTCGCCTTGAACAATGCAGCTCACCTAGTCCCAGAATCATCCGCGCTGTTACGCCTAGTAGGCCGCTAGAGGTATATATTACCTGTGCAACAAAAATGCACAGAAGTATAGTATGAGTACGTAATAAACGTGTGCTCAATGAGTATCCTGCCTAATTTCGAAGAAGTAGAGACGAGATGGCCAACTTCGACACTCACTAGAGGTCAACTAACAATATTCTAGAAATGTGAGTGAAATCATGGATTTATATAGTAGTTTTAATTCACGAAACCAGAAAACAGGTAAACACCTTCAACAAATAATCAGGGGCTTTCAAAGTTTATGCTTTATTATTTCATCAGTTTATATCAAGCCACAAAGGGTAAATTTCACGTTTAAAAATCCTCAAGCGAAAAATAACATGCGCAAATCACACCGAACCGACGGCCCGATCCAACAAAAATGTAAATTGTGCACTGTCGAGGGTCGAACGGCCCGAACCATAGATGCATCTATTTAATCTGTCGAGGCGTTCGGCCCGTTCCATAAATAAACACATACCCTGCTCGCGAATCATGCATGCGACGCATGTACACATAAGGATACATGCTCAATCAGTCAATTAAGAACTTATAGGGGATTATTTATCCAAATAAAACCAATTTTCCTTTAACAAATTTTAAGAAATGACGTTTAGTCCTTTTAGAAATTTACTTACTGATTCAATGTGGTTTAAGAAATTCAAGCTATCCATGGGTTCACAAATAATCCAAATATAACATGGTTTTGGGTCCTATCTACTCGGACAATAGCATAATAGTAGCTATGCACAGACTCTCGTCACCTCATGCGTACGTATCCCCCACAGATAGGAGCACACAATCAATTATTTCACCTATGGGGATAATTCCCTCTTACAAGGTTAGAAAGGAGACTCACCTCACTCCGAAGACTCATAACCGGCACTCTACATTCTTCCGAAGGCTCGAACCAACGCACAATGCTCCAAAACTAGCCAATGGTCATACAAATCCATTAATATATTCTCAATTAAACTTTACAACCCAATTTGTAACAATTCCTAACTCCGAATAAAAAGTTGACAAAAATGTCATCGGGCTCACGTGCCCGGAATCTGAAATTTTTCGAAGATAAACTTTGCCCATGACCTTAGGAACTCAAATATATAATTTCCTCTAAATTCCATACTCAATATCGAGGTTAAATTCCAAGAATAAAATTTCTAGGTCTTCCTACCAAAACCCCAACTATTTCTACAAAATTTCATGCTTAAATCCATACACATTTGATGTATTTAACTCAAGATAGGTGGGGATAACTTACCTTATCATTGATGATGAAAACCCTCTCTTGAAGCTCCCCAAAAATCGCCCAAGCCATGAAAAATATGAGAGAAATGGCCAAATATCTGATTTTAAAATAGCCATTTTGCCCCAGGTATTTCTGCTTCTGCGGAATTATTTCCGCTTATGCAGTTCCGCTTTTGTGGTCAAAAATGCCGCTTCTGTGGTCCTTGGCTCCAGCCTAATTTCCGCTTCTGCGGACGGCTCACCGCATTTGCGGTTTCGCTTTTGTGGATCTTGGGACGCTTCTGTTGTCTTGGCCTGCTCCACCTCCAACCGCTTCTGCGGCTTCTTTTTCTCTTCTGCGGGGCTGCTTCTGCGGTCCCAAATCCGCAGAAGCGGAAATACAAGAAGCAGCAACCCCAGCCCCCTCTTCAAACTCTCGACTCGATCCATTAACCACCTGGAATCCACCCGAGGCCCCCAGGACCTCAACCAATCCCAAAACACGTTACGGACTTGCTCGAGGCCTCAAATCATATCAAACAACGCTAAAACCATGAATTACACCCCGATTCAAGCTTTATGAACTTTGAACTTTTCAACTTCTACTTCCAATGTTTAAACCTGTCAAATCACGTCCGATTGACCTCAAATTTTGCACACAAGTTATATTTGACATTACGGACCTACTCCAACTTCCGAAATCGAATTCCAACCCCAATATCAAAAAGTCCTCTTCCGGTCAAACTTCTCAAAAACCTTCAAATTTCTATCTTTAGCCAAATGGCTTCAAAATGACCTACGGACCTCTGAATTAACTTCCGATCGCGCTCCCAACACCAGAATCACCATACGGAGCTATTCCCAGTCTCGAAATTCCAAACGGATATTGATAAAACTAAAATGCACTTCAAACCATACTTATGAAATTTCTTCCAAAATGCTAACTTCTACAATAGGCGCCAAAATGCTCCCAGTTCATCCAAAACCCGATCCGGGCATACGCCCAAGTCCGAAATCATCATACGAACCTGCTAGGACCTTCAGATCTTGATACCGAGGTTGTTTACTCAAAATTCTAATCTTAGACATTTTCTCCAACTTAAGGCTTCTAAAATGAAAATTTTCATTTAAATTTAACTCCGATCTTCCTGAATTTCAATTTCGACCATGCGTACAAGTCACAATACCTGAAATGAAGCTGCTCATGGCCTCAGACTGCTGAACGACGTGCTTGGGCTCAAAATGATCGGTCGGGTCGTTACAAATGCCGCCACCGGATGGCGATGAAGACTCATGGTGGCGTCTAGGGTTTCACAGATTCGAGGGGTTTGGGTAGGATTTGAGGGTAACGGAGTGGGGATCTAGGATAGGGAGTTGGAGATGGATGTGTGGTGTAAATTTGAGGGCGTTTGGTGGCCGACCGCCGCGATGAGGCGATTTTCGGCGACGGCGGAAGGCGGCGTTATAGAGGAGGCTTGGAGACGAGCAGGGGTAGGGGGAAAGAGTTTCGGACATTAAAGTATTAAAACGACCCCACTTGCCAACCGTTGGATCCTATAACCTCGACGGCCCAGATTTCACGCCAATGAAATGGCGTCGTTTGGTCTCTAAGGAGACGGGCTGGGTCAGGGAGTTGTACTGGGCGCGGGTGTGGGCTGGACGAGTCAAATACAGATTTGGACAAACTGGGTGGTTTATGGAAGGGAAGTTATTTGGGCATATGAGTTGAAATCGAATTGGCCCAAATCTGATTTTCTTTTCAATTCAGTTTTTTTTTTAAATTTCTTTTCTTCTTTTTTTTATTTTTTTCAAAATTAAAATTAAAACCTAAGTTAATTCCAAACTCCTAATTATCCAAAAAGAAAACCACTAAAATCAAAAATTAACTCCTAAATTGCAAATTAAACTATTTTTTTATCTTTCCCATTTTTTAAAACAACTAAATTAATTAACTAATCCTAGAAATGTTAAATTAAATCCTAAATGCAAATGCACATATATTTTTGTATTTTTCGTTAATTAAAATGCATAGACAAAATGCAAACAATTAGCAAAAAATGCCGCAAAATCCACATAATTGCAAATACTGAAAGAAATTATTTTGTTTTGAATTTCTGGGAGTGATTCATATTGGGCAAAAATCACGTGCTCACAGCTTCCCCTCTTTGCTCGAAAATACGAAGAGTTTTTCTGCAAAGATAAGTGAGCGGATACGAGTAATTTTTGCCCCCTTGAATACTCCGTGTGAAGCATTTTTGAAAGGTTTGACCGCACCCTGCTTCTAAGGTTACCTACATATCCTTGGCTAGAAAGGAATCAGGTTAGTGTAGTTCGGGAATGTCTGGTAGCCGGGACTACCATGAAGCTGTGGTTTCATTGTTGCTGCTGCTGCTGCTACTACTAATGCTTACTGAATCCCCTTATTACACCATGTCAAAAATAAAAGAAACTAGACTAAGTTATGCTCTATGAATTACAAAAGATCCTATCTATATCTTCAAACTTACTCTTGTGGTTCTTGTTGCCTCGTTGACTTGTATTCTCCCGGCGACATCCTTTTGTTGATGCGTTGAATTGTGATCTGAGATGTTTTGCCCTTTCTCCGAGCGATGCTTGACCGCTAAAACTTGAAATGTAGTCCTCTATTCTCCAGGCGGGCTCCTAACTTCTGAAACTTGAAATGTATTCCTCTGTTCTCCAGGCGGGCTCCTGACTGCTAAAACTTAAAATGTATACCTCTGTTCTCCGGGCGAGCTCCTGACTTTGACAAAGTAGACAAAGGAAAGAAAATTTTCTTCCCCAGTTTGGTGGCTGGGCATCACGTTACCGAATATTAATAAGAATTTGAAAACTAAAACTTGAATTGTAATACCTCTATTCTCCAGGCAGGCTCCTAACTGCTGAAACTTGAAATGTATGCCTTTGTTCTCCAGGCGGGCTCCTGACTGCTGAAACTTGAAATGTACGCCTCTGTTCTCCAGGCGGGCTCCTGACTTCAACAAAATAGACAAAAACAAAGAAAATCTCTTGCCCCATTTTGGTGACTGGGCATCATATTACCAGATATTAATAAGAATTTGAAAACTAAAACTTGAATTGTAATACCTTTGTTCTCCAAGCAGGCTCCTGACTGCAGAAACATGAAATGTATGCCTCAGTTCTCCAGGCGGGCTCCTGACTGCTGAAACTTGAAATGTATTCCTCTGTTCTTCAGGCAGGCTCCTGACTGCTAAAACTTGAAATGTAT
Organism: Nicotiana glauca; assembly: GCA_026770625.1. Classification (NCBI taxonomy): domain Eukaryota; kingdom Viridiplantae; phylum Streptophyta; class Magnoliopsida; order Solanales; family Solanaceae; genus Nicotiana; species Nicotiana glauca. The sequence goes on along the minus strand of MU752350.1, from coordinate 43,527 downwards.
TCCTCTGTTCTCCAGGCGGGCTCCTGACTTCAACAAAATAAACAAAACAAAGAAAATTTTCTGCCCCAGTTTGGTAGCTGGGCACATATTACCAAATATTAATAAGAATTTGAAAACTAAAACTTTAATTGTAATACCTCTGTTCTCCAGGCGGGATCCTGACTGCTGAAACTTGATTATGCCTCTGTTCTCCAGGCGGGCTCCTGACTTTAACAAAAGTAGAGAAAACAAAGTAAATTTTCTGCCCCAGTTTGTTAGTTGGGCATATATTACCAGATATTAATAAGAATTTGAAAACTAAAACTTGAATTGCAATACCTATGTTCTCCAAGCGGGCTCCTGACTGCTGAGACTTGAAATGTATGCCTCTGTTCTCCGGGCGGGCTCCTGACTGCTGAAACTTGAAATGTATGCCTCTGTTCTCCTGGCGGGCTCCTAACTGCTGAAACTTGAAATGTATGCCTCTGTTCTCCAGGCAGGCTCCTGACTTCAACAAAATAGACAAAAACAAAGAAAATCTCTGCTCTAGTTTCAATCAAATAAAAATCTTGTCAATTTAAAATGTGGTGGTTGGTTTGTGGCCTTGAACTTTGAGGATTGCTCCTTCACTTCCCATTATGACTCATTTCCACTTGAAGACCTCGCTTGTTTATGGACTAACCCCTTTCTCTATCGTCCTCATCACATAAAATACCTTTTCTCCATTTAGACCCAATATCCTCTATTTGTTGCGTTGCATGAACTGGTATCTCCCCAACCTTTGTGTCTCATATGAACCCAAAGCACATCCATTTCCCCCACTCCGTATATATGATGTTCTTTCTTGACTTAACCACTGGACTCGACCTTGGGGTCTGTTTCTCCTTTACTTGTCATGATAACTGATTTCCATTTAAAGAACCTGTTTGTTCCTAGACTAACCACTTCCTTTGTAAACCTTAACCCAGAAAATACCTCTTCTCGTTCAGACCCAATACCCTCTATCTGTTGCACCGCTCATACCGACATTTACCAAACCTTTGTGTTTCACATGGACTCCCAAGCATATTGATTGTTACTAACTCAATACGCATGTTGTTGTTTCTTGATTTAAATCACTGGCCTTGGCCTCGAGATCTATTGTTCCTTTACTTGCCATGATAACTGATTCCCACTCGAAGAACTTGCTTGTTTATTGACTAACCACTTTCTTTGTCATCCTTAATACAGAAAATATCTCTGATCCGTTCCCCAAACACCTTCCATCTTGTTTCATTGTTCATGAATTGATATGTACCAAACCTTTTGTGTTTCACCGAAAATACCTTTGATCCGTTCACCTAACACCCTCCATCTGTTGCATTTTTCCTAAATTGATATGTACCAAACCTTTGTATTTCACACAAATCCCAAATCACATCAATTGCCACCCACTCAAGATGTATATTGTTCTTTCTTGACTTAAACCCCTGGTTCGGTCCTTGAGGTCCACAGCTCCCCCATTTACCATGATAACTGTGACTTCTGCTTGAAAGGTCTTGCTCGTCACTGGTTTAACACCCTTTTATCAAGCTTATCATAGGAAATACCTTTGGTCTGTTCGCCATATCCCTTCATTTGTTGCATCGTTCATGAATTGACATATATCAAGCCTTTGCATTTCACAAAGATCCCAAAGCATGTTGATTATTGTCAACTCAGTGTGCCTGCAGTTCTTTCCTGACTTATGACACTTTGATGTATTCATCAGATCCCGTTTTATTCAATTGGAAAGCTTGGTGGCAGATTTTGAAGTCATTTCTCACTTGTCATGACCAAACAGACTCAGGAGGAGAAAGTAAACACAACAAAAGGAACATAGTAGAAGGACAATGGAAAGAGATGATTCCTAACAAGAGAACTAAAAAGTAGAAACCTATTGGATGTGGATACCGACTCTAATGACCTTGACATGCACCTTTGGACTATTCTGTTTAGGCAAGTCTGATGTTTAGCTCCTATTATACCCCCAAACCGCGAAATTGGGCTTCACTGCTCTAATTATCCAATCCGATTCACAATCCTTATCCGACTTGTAGTACCCGAAGAGTTTTCACCATCAAGTCTCTCTCATTTTGGTCTTTCTCTCATCTCACCATCGCCTTATAGTGCCCGTAAAGATTTTCACCAATAAGACTCTCTCATTTTTTATTTCTCTCAGCTTTCATCGCCTTGTGGTACCTGTGAGGGTTCTTATCAACAAGACTCTCTCATTCTTCATTTCCCTTGTTTGGACCGGAGTGTTGCCCTTGATATGATTCACCTCTACTCACTTGACTTGGCATCTTTCGAAGACTGATCGGAAGGTCTTTCTTTGGATCGTAATGTGAGCTTTTGGATAGGTTTAGAAAAAAAGGGTATCAAAGGCTCAAAACAATTCAATATGGGTTCAAAATTACAACTTTCGGAATCATATTTCTCACAACTTCTGCCCCAGTTTCTTTCTTGGGGACTTTTGGATTTTTATTTTGGTGTCACTGAACCTCAGAGAGAGGCTGCCTACGTATCCTTTCGGAATCAAGTCGAACGTAGTTCATGTCATAGAGATAACTTTGTTGTTGTGACTTTTCTTTCTTTTTCCTTCCTCTTTCTCTTCTTTCTTTCTTTTCTCCTTTTGTTGTTTTTTTTCTTTTTCTTTTTCGTTTTTCTTTTTCTCTTCTTTTTCCTTTTCTTCTTCCCCTTTTTTTCTCTCTTTTCATTCTTTTCTTTTCTCTTTTCCTTTACTTATCTTTCACGCTTGTGTTTCTGATCCTTGCTACTGATTCTGTAAGAGGGGTATAAAAGAAAATAAATAAGGCTCAAAGGGGTAACCAAGGATAAATGTTTTAGATAGAAGAACAAAATTTATTCGTCATTCCAATCTTCAAAACATGCCAAGCACAAACAACACATTTAAACAAACCACAGAAAACATTTGTATCATCTTTTGATTGTACCAAACTCGGTAACCATATCCACACATCCGCCTTCTACATTTGTTGAATACAAAGCACCATTGTACAACACTCTCACTTTCCTTACCACGAACGGCCCCTAACAATTCGAGCAAACATGCCTTTAGCTTCAACTTGATGCGGCATGATGCACTCCAATAGGGTTTCTCTGTGTTTTATCTGCCCCAGTTTCACATGGTTCGGGCTTCAAATGATCTCAAAGTGTTCAAATCTATTCTTATTTCCCTCAAGTGCCCCTGTCATCTTCAAAATTATTTCAATGTTTCATGACTAAACTAACTTTTTAGCTCAGGATGAGAATTACACATGCATGTCATGTCACTAGAACCAGCACAAAAAGAACTATAAGAGGAGAAGAAAACTAAACAAAAATGAATAGAAAAAACAGAAAACTGAGAATTGCATTAGACTGACGGTGAAAGGGTTTGGACAACAAAACAAGCACAATAAACTGGGGTACAACCCTTAGAACAAACATGGACAACACTACATGAGATACTATGACCAAAGGAACTAGACAAAATAAAAGGATAGAAGGGTTTGAGTCACAAGACAATATCCAGATTAGAACCCTAAAATAACCTGGATAACAGAAATGACAACAAACTAAGCCACCAAAGCTCCTTTCCGACTGACCAAGAAATGGAGCGTCTTTCCAATTACCAAGCACGGTATCTTAGCCACTGAAATCCGCATCAACAATGCTAGGAACTTCACAAGTCTTCATCACATTGTTCTTATCAAATTGCTTTTGAGTTCCTTTTGCCGGCTCGTTCTTAAGATCAACCTCTGATAGTGCTGAAAGCTTGGTAGCGTTTGGACCTCCGAGGCTCCCAGAAGAATTCTCACATTCCTTTTCAAAATAAATCATGCCCACCATATGCATCTCATTATGCACAGGTGATGGACTTTGGCTAGTGTTTGCTGCATCCGGATTTTGCACGACAGTGTCGCCTGCATCAATAAGCTTCTGAATTGCTTTCTTCAGATTCCAACACTTCTCTATGTCATGCCCCAGGGCATTTGAGCAATATGCGCACCTTTGAGAAAAATCAAACTTCTTCGACAGAGGGTTTGGCATTTTTATCTGAATCGGCTTCAACATGTCCAATTGCTTCATCCTTTGGAACAAACTGGCATATGATTCTCCAATAGGAGTGAAACCATTTTCTTTTTTGAGAAACCTCTCATTCTTAAATTCTTGATTGGGCCGGAAACCTGATTTAGGAGGTTTTCGGTATGCTCGTGGGGGTGGATAGGCCTTCTGTGGAGCTGGGTACGGGGAAAGTGATGTACGATTTTGGGAGTTCTGTGGAGAGAAGTAGCATTGATGAGGATCATCTGGTACACAAGGACATCCACGGAGATGATGTCGAGGCATGAAGTGTCGATCAGGAAAACCCATCGGATCATCTTTTCTGCTTCTCTTTCTTCCACCCAAGCTTACTGGAATGTCTTTCGAATAACTCACGATTTTGCCCGACTTGATTCCTTCTTCTACTAGCTCCCCCATTTTTGACACATCATTGAAAGGCTTTCTCATGACCGGGATCAAATGACTGAAGTAGGTGGGTCCCTGGGCCTGTAAGAAAAGCTCAACCATTTCATCTTCACCAATCGGGGGACTGACTCGAGTAGCTTGCTCCCTCCATCTGAGCCTAAATTCCCTAAAGCTTTCTTCCGGCTTCTTTTCCATTTTAGATAGGGAGGAGCGGTCCGGGGTAACGCCTGATTTGTGTTGAAATTGTCGCACAAAATCTCGAGCCAAGTCGCCCAATGTATGCCACTTACTAACATTTTGACGATTGTGCCAGTCCAAGGCTGCCTCAGTCAGGCTCTCACTGAAATATGCCATCATCAAGTCATCTTTCTCTCCAATAATTCTTGTTTCATTGCAATAGACTCTCAAGTGGGCTACCGGATCTCCACACCCATCATACAAGTTAAATTTTGGCACTTTGAACCCCGCGGGCAGGCGAACGTTATGGGACACAGACAGTTCTTTGTAAGTCATGCTTACCCTGGCCTCCCGTTCTTCGTTTGTTCTTTAAAGACTGTCCTATGCCTTTCAGCCTCCTGGGTACCCCATCTCGCCCTTCTCTTCCTGTGAAATTTTCATTTTTTGCATGAGGCTCATCCCACGGGCCCTGCCTGTATGAGTTGGAAAACTTGTAGGCAACCGCTGAGGGGTAATACCGGGCATCACAAGCTTTGAGCGGGTATTCATTGTTGGGGGTAGTGGCTATGACAGGAGGGAAATTTTGGAGAGAAGTAATTGAAGGATGAGTGATGGAGCTACCAGGGTAGTTGGAAAAACTGTGACAAGCGGGTGTATCTGGGAGTATGGAGGATCGTCTGGCACCATGACTGGAGCTTGGATAAGGGTAGATCTAGGAAGCTAGGTAGTGGCTGGGTGGTGCCTTCCCATTCATCCAGACCTGATACATGTCCATCATATGTTGTCTTAACATCCTTGCCTCATCAGCCAAACCAGTGTTCTGTTCCACCAACTGCTTTCGGGCACCCGTATCAACCAACCCAGTTTTGTTGTTGTCTGTCATTGCCTTTGACGTTATGTTGTAGATAAGAGTTACCACTTTAAAACCACAAACAACCACCCTTCCGCTATAAATATAACAAAATGAAGCCATTACGTTAGCGTTAGGGCTTTTAACATAAGATAATTTTACTTTACGTGCAATGCACCTAGCCATAGTTATCGGTTCTAAAATGACTTCAAGGGTACAAAGGTCAGTTGGCATCATCCCAATTTGTTCATTTCACTCTTCTCTTTTCTTTGCATTTCTAGCACTTTCTTAGCTCGCTCATTTTCTTTCCCCTTTTTTCTTTCTGATTATCGCTCATTTTCTTCCTTCTCATTTCTCACATCCCACAATTCTACCTCTTTTTCTCTTTTTTTTTCCTCTTTTTTTTTAAATAAAAAAATAATTCGATTGAACCCGATGTAGGTTGCCTGCGTATCATGTCTCCGCATGAATCAGATCTTTGCGTAGTTCTGGAAGATCGGGAATAACGTAAATAAACTGACATTCTCTTCTTTTTTTTCTTTTTCTTTAATGATGAAAAGAGAAATAAAAGAAGTAAATCCTTTTTTTTTATTTCTGGATTTAATTCAAACTTAACGAGCAAATATTTTTCTTCTTTTTGAAACAAACACCTTATGAGAGATTATTAAGGAAAACCTGCAAGAAAAATATTTTGATTTTTTTTCTAGTGGGAAAATCTTAACAATAAACAAAAGAAATATATTTTGAATTTTCATTTGATATCATGATTCCAAGTCTCGAAACAAGCAATGAAAAAATAAAATGAAATGTTTTTGGATTTCAATTTTGATTGTCTAAAGAAGAATTTCTAATGATAAACAAAAGATAAAGTGTTTTTTCCTATATACAATATCCTAAAGTTCTAATGAAAATAAATTTTTTTATTTTTCATTAATTTCCAAAGAAGAACCTCAAAAGAAATTTTTTTTTTTATTGACACCTTAAAGAAAGCTTTTAAAAAAAATTACTAAAAGAAAATTCTCTTTTGTTTGAATTTTGGTCTCAATATACAAAAGGAAACATAAAAATAATTTATTTTAAGTCCTAGATATTAATTTCCTAAGGGAATAACAACCTCAAAATTTTAATCTATTTCTAGAATTAGTATTTCTAAGGAAAACTCATAACGGAAATATAAAATGCCACATTTTTTTGGATTTTTGAGTTACAGCACATTTTCAGATGCAAAATATAATACTAATAAAAAAACTCGACACTACTATAAAAAAAAGTAAAAGACGACATAAAAATAAAATAAAAATCTCCTCAAGCAACTTCTGAATGCAGTGGCCCTAGGGTATCTGTCATGCTGAAAATCCAGTAACTAGATCTACACTTGTATGAGAAAATTTAAACCAACACTATGTGAGATAATTACATTCCATTTTAGACACATGCAAGACATGGTTGCGATTATTTTGCAAAATGACTTATTTGGCCAAACTTCATAGGCACCACTCACTTTATATTCACACTTCACCCCTTTTTTCATTTTCTTTCTTCTCTCTTCTTTTTTTTTCTTTTTTCTTTTTGCTTTTTTCTCTTTTTTTTCATTTATCCTCAGCTATCATTGGTCCGCCAAATGACCCTTTTACCCTTGAATAAATGCAACATGTGGCACATAGGATACATCAAAATGGTCTGTTATTTTGGGTACACCTATCCTAGACGGACCCAACCCCTGTGTTGAGTCCCCTAAGTCAAATGCACATGATGCAAACAAGTGTTCCTACGAGGGATCTGGCATGAGGTTTTGTTATTCTAGGTTTAAAACCTGGGTTTGTTGTACTAGACCTGACTTACCCAAGCGGACAACTCGAGCCGAGGGGGAAGAAGCGTACCGGGAATACAAAAGCTTCACCGGCTTAGCAACTTATCCGAACCTTGTTCTATAATGGGATTGGACCCTAGACAGAAAAGAAGTCACACGAAGTGCACCCTTCTACATGATTTAGAAGGCTTAGAGAGAAGATGGGTTTCGTAGCAGTTTATATACAATTCACCGAATATCAAAGCGGTAAAGCATTTAGCACATTAAGCCCAAACATGTAACAAAAATCAGATAAAGCTAAATATAACAATTATTTTAAGCTCGAATTCTGAACTCTGAACCAAAAGTTCTGGGTTCTTTTCCCCAGTAGAGTCACCAGAGCTGTCACACCTCCTTTTTCCACTACACCTCCGAGAGAAACAATACTACAGATATACATAAGTACACCAAATAGCATAGACCAGCATAAACCCATAGTCATGAATCGCAGTAGACGAGTATATAACATCTCTGATGATAGATTTAAAAGTCAAATGTTCCAATTATGAGCTTACAGGATGCAGTCCATTTTTAAACACATACTAAAGGTCCAAATGCCATCCAAATTAATTGTATTTCACTAACTCGAATACAAACTTAATCAAACGAATCAGATTATCCTAACAAAGACAAAATAAATCTGACAATGAATATACAACAGAAAATTTAATGCTAATCAGTATTCATCACTTGAAATATATGCTCACGTTCATACTTCACATCAGTATATCCAAGGCATACTTGGATTACAATACAAAAATCGACAGTGAGCAGTTCAGTTGCAAGTTAGCCACAACAGCAAATTCATCCCAGAGAAATGACCAAGGACAATCATTTTTAAAGCATGTGTAAACCAATAAGACTCTCAAACAGTGCTTCACAAAACCTAGCAATCAAAATTAAACAGAAATGAATCAAAACCCTCGAACACCACTGATTCAGCTCATTTTCAACCTTCAATTGCTTAAAACTATCTCATAATCAATATCACAAGAATTCCCAAAGATTTTCCAATAGAACAGTGATTTTTCTTTGTATTTTAGCCGTCTGATTTTTTTTATATTTTTGCTCTCTAATTCTTTAGGTGTTCTCTTTTTCAGCTCTCAAAACCTTCAAAGACTGACCTGCAAGGCAAGTTTGGAGTGCCTTTATAGGCAAGGGATTAGGGCAACCTTCAGATTCAGTTATTTACCCTTTACCCCTTTTGAACTTTTATTTTAACTAAGTTGCCCCTCAATTCCTGCCTTGCTACCCAAGTAAGTGCTATTAAAACTAGAAATTATAATTCAAACCCCCAACCTAGAAGCTTCTAGGGGCTTCTCAATTCAGTACCAAAAGATTTCCCACCTTGTTTACCCAAAATACCCCTTTTAACCACCCTGAAATTACTTTAGCTAACCACTAATTCAGATTGACCCGTGGTCTTTGGGATATTATATTGGCAAAACAGCTTTTGGGCATTATTTCAGTTATTTTAGCAATACATAGAAACAAGCCAAAATGGAATCACAATACTGAAGAAACAAACAAAACAAAAATACAAAATCCAAACATATTAAAAATACTAAAGGTTATTTAATACTCAAATTTTGACCTACAGCACCTATTAACCAGTATTTTAGAAAAAAAACTGAGAATTAACGAGGTAAGAGATGATTACGAACAAAGGAGAATTAAGATAAAAGAAAAAGAAACAACGAAGAGCAGAGAAGATACCTAATGAACTAATCACGGGACGATGCCCTGCCTGGACCTCTTTTGATTTTGATTTGAGGCAAAAATGAGTGTTAGTCGTTTTGCTCCCATGAGAGAAAATGTCCAACACTTATTTTTAAACCCAAAATCGATTTGAAGCTTCACGGAGAAATAGAACTTGAACTTGAAATAAAAAGGCGAAGTATAGGGGTATATGAAGTGAAGGGACGTTGTCTGATGGAGTTTTGAGTGGTGTTTGAAGGGATGCCGCCACTGGACGGCGATGAAGACTCATGGCGGCAGCTAGTATTTCACAGATTCGAGGGGTTTGGGTGGGATTTGAGGGAAACGGGGTGGCTATCTAGGATGGGGAGGTCGAGATGGATGTGTGGTGTAAATTTGGGGGCGTTTGGGGGCCGGCCGCCGCCGTGAGGCGATTTCCGGTGACGGCGGAAGGCGGAAGGCGGCATTACAGGGGAGGCTTGGAGACGAGAAGGGGTAGGGGTGAAAGAGTTTCGGACATTTAAGTATTAAAATGGCCCCACTTGCCAATTGTTGGATTCTATAACCTCGACGGCCCAGATTTCACGCCAGTGAAACGGCGTCGTTTGGTCTTTAAGGAGAAGGGCTGGGTCGGGGAGTTGGACTGGGCGCGGGTGTGGGCTGGATAGGTCAAATACGGATTTGGACCAACTGGGTGGTTTATGGAAGGGAAGTTATTTGGGCCTATGAGTGGAAATCGAATTGGCCCAAATCTGATTTTCTTTTCAATTCAGTTTTTTTTTCAAAATTTCTTTTCTTTTTTTTTTTAAAAAAATTAAAACCTAAGTTAATTCCTAACTCCTAATTATCCAAAAAGAAAACTACTAAAATCAAAAATTAACTCCAAAATTGCAAATTAAACTATTTTGTGATTTTTCCCATTTTATAAAACAACTAAATTAATTAACTAATCCTAGAAATGTTAAATTAAATTCTAAATGCAAATGCACATATATTTTTATATTTTTATATTTTTCGTTAATTAAAATGCACAGACAAAACGCAAACAATTAGCAAAAAATGCCACAAAATCCACATAATTGCAAATACTGAAAGAAATTATTTTGTTTTGAATTTCTGGGAGTGATTCATATAGGGCAAAAATCACGTGCTCACACCCACAAATTTCATAAACTTCCGAACTGCTAAACTTTCGAATCCGTAAACTTTATAATTTCTAATCCCATAAACTTCCAAACACATAAACCTCCGAACTCATAATTTTGAAACTTGTAAAATTTTAAATCTGTAAACTGAAAGATGAAAAAAGCTAAAACTTAAAATATATAA
>MU752350.1:5079-25187 GCA_026770625.1 Nicotiana glauca | reverse complement strand
TTGAACTCCCGTAAAATTTGCGGGAGTTCCAGCATAGTTATCCTGGAACTCCCGTAAAATTTACAGGAGTTCAAGCATACTTATGCTGGAACTCCCGTAAAATTTGCGGGCGTATTTTTCCGGATTTTGAACAGTGTTTTCTCTCAGATTTAAAGTGGCTAAATTTCGATGACTTTTGAAACTTGGCTATTTTTCAACGACCAGTGGTAAATCTGGCTATTTTTGAATTTCTCCCCATTTTAAAATGAGGCTTTTAAGCCCGAACCGAGTAAGCTCGTGGCCCGTGAGGCTTTACTGAGACCGGGCAGAGCCGGTTCGTGGACCTAATAAAAATAAGTATTTAAAATATATAAAATATAAAAAGCATATGACACAATAAAATAACGAGAAGAGTATCCCAAATGTAGATGTTAATTATTCTTAATATTTAACTAATTAATATTGCATACGAATTGTAGATATAGATGAAAGTGAAGATATTAAGACAACCTTCTTATAAGCGGATTCAAATATGTTTGATGAAGATGATGTGTTGGATATCACATAAGTGTCATGGACGTTCTCTTGAATAGTTTGTTTGAGTTTTTACTTTTAGTGAATGAAATATAGTCTTGTCTTATATTTTTTATTTTTTATTGTGATATATTAGAACCGTATAAAAAGTTATTTTAAAATATTTATCTTTTTAAAGTATTTATTACTTTTATTGTGATATATTAGAACCAATAAGATTTTTTTAACTTTTAAATATTTATCTTATTTTAGTTTAGAACTTAAAGAAAAATATAAAATTATGTTTTAAAAAGTACCTTCACCAAAATTTTCCTTTCTCCCTCTCTCTGCAATTGCTGCTTAGAGACTGTCATGGCAAGAATTGTTATTCATTAATCCAAAATAGGCCACAATTTAAATTTAAACGGTGGCCCAGAAAAAGGCTATTTCTGGTAAGTCGCTGTATTGGTCCAAACCTGGTTTGGCATCATTTTCAAACTTTTGACGAAATTAATATACTAGTAAGTATTTTCTTTTTTCCAAAAGCTTTGACGGAAATAAAGAGCTAAGACCATTTGAGGTGACTATTCCATGGTCTGGGTCAAAGTACCTTCCAATTGTTTTAATGTAAAGATTAAAGGAGTATCCTTCTTCTTCACAAATTTCTGCAATAATTTCCACTGCTCTCTCTCTGTAAGCAAGTCTGAAGCTTTGTCTTTGTTACTTTTGCTGTCAAATCCTCTTCTTCTTTGGCTATCTAAATTCTTCACAATTTGCATATATGTTGCCACAAATTGTAAATTAGGAGGATTTTGTTAGCAACTAGCTAGCTAGTGTTTTGGATTCATTCACCTGTTCCTTCCTTTATGTTTACTTTGCTAATTCGACTTGGATTAGTTAACTTACAAAATCTATTGAATCTAAAAATAGATGTGTTCTATTATGTCTTCATTTTGTCAATGGTATATATCATCTGTGAAAGCTCACGAGAAACTCCACTTTCTTGACTATTTTATTGTGTTTGTTCAAATTCAATAACAATGGTAAATATAGACGAGCAGTACGAATAATAGTGAGAAGTATAATGGTTGGTGATTTAACGTTACAACATACAGGGAATTATTGATAATGCAAAGTCAAAAATTCCATTTACAATCGATAGCCATGAGTTTTTTATTTATTTTTCTAATGTCCTATCTATTTCCAAGTGGCCCGTTGCATGAAGCCTTAAAGCCAAGTGTTGAATGGCTTTGACAAATGGCTATGCAAATCTCTTCATGCATGAAAGACAAGATACGCTTGTCAATGTTGGAGCCAAGTGGACTAATATAACAGGATAAGTGTCAAAAGACTTTCGACACTTGTCGTACATGCAACTTCCTTAATTGCATATAAATAGGTTACGGATTAGCCATCGTAATCACACACACAAAAAAATCTTAACCAAGAATCCATTTGGCTAATCATTATTTTTCTTCCTACAATATTCTTTAATTTCTGTAACAATTACAGAAAATACCTTCATCTTCTCTTATTTTTGGGCAGCTGTTTTGTGCAAATTCTAAACTTTCAGCCACGAGTGCACGTGTTTGGAGGTGTTGTGGAACCTTGGGGAACGACCGGCCTTAACAATTTGCACCTAGTAGGGCACTTTCAAGGCAGTGGCTTGCCAAGACACAGTATTTGATAAGTTGTTCTTCTTTCCTTCTTGTTCTTAGTCAATATTATCTACTCATTTTTCTTACAATATTGAAAGCAATTTTATATATAATATTGACTAATGGCTACCACTTTGAACAAAACAATTCCTGATCTCTCAAAGCTTGAGCCTTTAGATGGAAATAGTTATAAGCGTTTGTCCCAGAAACATTTAATTTTCTTTGAACAATTAGGAGTTGATTATGTTTTGCTTAACTATCCTCCTGCTGATATTGTTGCTGGTAGTTCTAATGCTGCTAATATTATTGTTGTTGATGATGCTGCTAAGAATAAATTTGAAAAGGATAATAAAACATTGAGAGGGCATCTGCTTAACCATATGACTATCCTCTCTTTGATTTGTTTATAAATTTTAAATCTGCTTAAGTCATATGGGACAGTTTGGAGAAGAAATATGGTGTTGATGACGCGGTAAAAAAGAAGTATGTCATTGGAAAGTGGATCAAGTGTCATATGGTTGATGATAAGCCAATCATGGAACAGGTTCACGAGCATGAAAACTTGGCTGCTGATGTTTTGAATGAGGGCATGGAGACGTGTGAGGTTCTTCATGCTAATGTTCTGCTTGAAAAGTTTTCACCTTCCTGGAGTGATTACAGGAATAAACTGAAACACAAGAAAAAAAAACTTAACTCTTCAAGAACTCATCAGTAACATGAAGACTAAGGAAGCAAACCATCTCAAAGATGAGGAGTCTGAACGGCTTAAGGATAAGATGAAATCTCTCTCTCTTAGTTCTTCCAAAGCTAACCTTGTGGAATCTTGTAGTACTTTTGTGAAAGACATGTTTAAAGGAACACAGAAGAAAGGCTAGAAGAAAAGACATGTGAAAAAGCAGAATTACTTCAATAAGCCGGAGGGTCATATTCAAAAGTCGAAAGGACCTTGCTATGTCTGCGGCAAAATTGGTCACAAGACTTTTCAGTGCAATCAGAGACAAGGACAAAGCCCAAAGAATAGAGGAAAAGCTCCAGTCCAAGCTAACCTTACTGAAGGTGGTGATGTCATTGTTGTTGTGGTTGTTGAGGCGAACATGGTGGCTAACAAAACTGACTGGATACTGAACACAAGCGCTGCAAGGCACCTTTGCGCCAACAAAGAGATCTTTCACGACTATGAGGAATCTGCTGATGGCGAGTGTGTCTACATGGGCAACTCCACTACAACTGGAGTTATGGGTAAAGGAAAAATTTTTCTTAAATTAACTTCTGAAAAAACTTTAGCTTTGAACAATGTTCTGTATGTACCCTCCCTTCGTAGAAACTTAGTTTTTGGTACACTTCTCAACAAGGTAGGTCTTAAACTTATTTTTGAATTCGATAAAGTTATTATTTCTCGTGGGGGAGACTTTGTTGGGAAGGGTTACCTTAGTGGGGATATATTTGTATTGAACATCGCTCAAGAGATCACTAATAATGCTAGTACTTTTAATTCTGCTTATATTGCCAAGTCTGTTGATTTGTCGCATGGTAGACTAGGGCATGATAATATTGCTTCTATTAAAAGACTTAAAAAATGGAATTAATTCATGTAGTTAATATTGATAATTTTTCTAAGTGTACTGCTTGTATAGAAGCAAAACATACCAAAAAGCCTTTTAAGAATGTAACTAGTAGAAAAACGGAATTGCTTGAACTAGTGCATTCAGACTTGGCAGATTTTAAGAATATTGTTAGTAATGGTGGAAAGAAATACTACATTACCTTAGTAGATGATTATTCTAGATACACTAAGGTATATCTTCTTAAGTCAAAAGATGAGACTGAAAGCATGTTTTTTAAAATACAAGGCAGAAGTAGAGAATCAATTAGATAGAAAAATCAAGAGGCTTAGGTCTGACGGGGGTGGTGAATATAGTACTAATACTCTAAAAGCCTTTTGTGAGGAAAATAGTATTATACATTAGATTAGTGCTCCCTATACTCCCCAACATAATAGTGTAGCCGAATGAAAAAATAGAAGCCTTAAGGAAATGATTAATTTTATGCTTTTGAGTTCAGATCTATCTGATAATATCTAGGGGAAGCTGTTTTATCTACATGCTATGTTCTTTATAAAGTCCCTCATAAGAGTTAGATAAAACTCCACATGAGTTATGGAAATGGTTTGCCCCTAACTTAAAATTTTTGAAAGTGTGGGTGTGTTTGGCTAAGGTTGGTCTACCCGATTTTAAACAAGTAATTGTTGGACCCAAGACTTTTGATGCTATTTTTATTGGTTATGCTCAAAACAGTGTTGCATATAGATTTATGTCTTTAAATGATAGTTCTATTTGTGAATCTAGAGATTCAGAATTTTTTTAGCATGTTTTTTCATTGAAAAATAATGTACCTAGTGTTATGCCTGATAATGCTTCTACATCTATATCTGTTAATTCTCATATTGTGTCTTCTTCTAGTGTTACTGCTAATGAGCATGAAAATGAACTTAAAAGAAGTAAGAGACGTAGAATTGAAGCTAGCTTTGGTTCTGACTTAATTACTACTTTCTTAAATGAAAATATTGATCTTGATATTTTGAGTGATGAATTAGTGTCAATCTATTTAATAGAAGAAGACTCTAAGACATACAGTGAAGTAATGAGGTCAATATGTGCTAGTTTTTGGAAAGAGGCCATTAAAAGTGAATTAGACTTTATAGTTTCTAATCACACTTGGGACTTATCTGATTTACCTAAAGGTTGTAAAACCATAAGTAGCAAGTGGATATTTAAGAAGAAATTGAGACCTGATGTTACAATTGAGAAATATAAGGCTAGACTCGTTATTAGGGGTTTTAACCAAAAGAAAGACATTGGTTACTTTGACACTTATTCTCCTATGACTAAGATAGCGACTATTAGAACTCTTGTTGCTTTAGCCGCTATTCATAATTTAGTGATACATAAAAATGGATGTTTAAACGGCTTTTCTAAATGGTGATTTAAAGGAAGAGATCTATATATCTCAACCTGAGGGATTTGTGATCCGACGACATGAGAATAAAATATGAAAATTGAGAAAGTCTCTGTATGGTCTAAAACAGGCACCTAAGCAATGGTACGAAAAGTTTAATAACACATTAGTGGTTAATGGTTTTGTTGTTAATGCATCTGATACCTGTGTTTATTGCAAGATGATAGGATCATATTGTGTTATTATATATTTGTATGTAGATGACATATTAATCTTTGGCCCTAATGTGAATATCGTTAATGAGACTAAGAATTTTTTGTCTTCTAAATTTAAAATGAAAGATCTTGGAGAAGCAGATGTGATTTTAGGGGTTAAAACAAAAAAAGTTCAAATGGTTTTTCATTGTCTCAGTATCGTTATATTGAGAAAAGGTTAAAAAAATTTAATTGTTTTGATGTATCACATGTGAGAACTCCTTATGATCCTAGAAAAGGAATAAGGAATCTAGTATTTCTCAAACTGAGTATGCTAAGATAATCAGTAGTGTAATGTTTCTCGTGAATTATACATGACCTGATATTGTTTATGCTGTTAGTAGATTGAGTAGATATACTCACAACTCTAGTAGTGAATACTGAAATGCTCTTCATCGTTTGCTAAGGTATTTGAGATGTACTATGGATTGGTGTTTGCATTTTAATAAATTTTCTACTGTTTTAGAAGGATTTTGTGATGCAAACTGGATTACTGACAATGATGAAGTTAGCTCCACTAGTGGCTATGTGTTTACTTTGGGTGCAGGTGCTATTTCATGAAAGTCTTCAAAATAGATTTGTATAGCACGATCTACTATGGAGTTTGAATTTATTGCTCTTGAATTGGCAGGGCAAGAAGCCGAGTGGTTGAGAAACTTATTGGCAGACATGCCTTTGTGGGGAAGACAGGCTTCACCAATTTCTCTACATTGTGACTCACATGCGGCAATTAGAATTGCCAAAAATTGTGTGTATAATTGAAAAGGAAGACATATCCACATTAAGCATGGCGCATTAAAACAGTTGTTGAAACATGATGTTATTTTCTTGGAATATGTAAGGTCCGAAAGAAATTTAGCGGATCATTTAACCAAGGGTTTGGCAAGGAGAGTTATCCTTGAAACGTTGAGGGGGATGGGACTAAAGCCCATGGATTGAGGAAGTATGGTGGATACCCGTTTGTGGTCAAACGAAGCCATATGAGAACTCAATATGCACTATATTTCTTATCCCTATGGCATGATAGTAGTGCTTTATAAGGTCGAGCTTATTTTGCTCTTAATGATTCCATAGCCTTAAGGTAGTCTATTGTCACACCTCTTTTTTCCTACCCCCAGAGGGGTATTAAAGCGAGTTTTTTTAATTAAAGGATATTCGAAATGGAATTTATTATTAAGAGATTCAGAGTTGCCACTTGGGAGATTTATGGTGTCCCAAGTCACCGATTGAATCCCTAATCGAGGAAAAGATTGACTCTGTCTAACAGTCGCGAACCAGAAATCCGAATAAGGAATTCTGTTAACCCGGGAGAAGGTGTTGGCATTCCCGAATTTCGTGGTTCTAGCACGGTTACTCAACTGTCATATTTGACTTAATTATCTGATTTTAATACATTTTGAACCTATGTGCAAATTTTAGCTTTTAACCGCTTTTATTCAATTTTTAGAGAATGTTGAACGTCGTTTAAAACATGTCTTTGGATCGCGTCACATGATATGGACCCGCAATACGGAACACATCTTATTCAACATTTTGGGATTTAGATTTGGGTCACATGAAATGCACACCTGAGTTTAAGAAGGTAAAATTATTAAATAACGCGCCTAAAAGCAACTAATACATTGTTAACTTTGCGAGGGCCATGAAAATTAGCTAAATAGCACGCCTCGAGTTCTAAATATTTTAAAGAGATAATTAGAGAGGGCCACGAAATTTGTGATTTTGTTCGGCGCGGCGCACCTCACTCTATTCTAATTAGAGTGTTTCTAAACTAATTCACGAGGGCCATTCATTATCTAATTTTATTTCATGGCATACCTCGAACCAATTTCCAGAAAACCGTAAAGAAGTGAGGCTGAAAGTATTCTATTGTCTTCTATACTATAGTTGAACTTCAAAATGAATTGGCGATGATACTAAGTGAGACCTCACTCTCAATTTCAGAAAATGGACTAGGCTTAGCATGAAGTCTATGAGCTCAAAGGGGTCAGCAGGGTGCGAAACCTTGGGCCTCATAACAAGCTACGTCCGAGCCCAAGAGAAACCAACTTTCACGAGGTACGCTCGAGTCAGACTTCATAAAGAGTCTCATTTCGAACCCCCATGACAACAACCGGACTGAGTGAAAGAAAATCACGTTTGGGCCAAGAATGGTAGCCCAATGCATGCTTTAGCACAAGTTAGCATTCAAAAATTGGAGTTGCACAAATACCAATATCCCTTGATTAAAAATTCAAAAACATTCTGGAAACCATTGCATATGTTGTATGGTAAAATATAACTTTCAATTATGGCCATGCACAAATTATTCATCATTTTCAAGTCAAAACCCCATGATTACAGACCTACACAACATCTGATTCGAATTGGCAAGTTCAGCAAAATTATAATGATTCAACACTTTTCAAAGAAGAAGACCAAGCCAGACATGATGAACTGATTCATTTGAAAATTCTTTTTAATGACTAAAAGATCCCAGTATATACATAAAGAAGAGCTAGTAATGAATTATGAAATCATTGAATCGTGCTTCAAGCTATATGGGTGCAAACTTGAACGCAACTATTGGGATCTCAAACTTAACCCGAATCCATTAGACCAAGGCATTTAAACCTATGGCTACAAAATTGCAAACCAAAACCAAATAATTTCAACTGATTAAACCACAAGATTGAAGTCTTTACTGTCCCAATCGAATTTTCACAACTAAAGCATCCCAAGTAACCCATATGAAATCAGAATTTAAAACCATCTAACAAGCATCCCGACTTATAGTTTCAGTCCATATTTACAATTCAAACTCAAGCAAAACCATAAAATAGAGGAATATATCCAAAAAAGTTAAAATAACACAAAACTGCATCATGAATTAACATCCACTAGATATTAAGAGGCTTAAATTGCCTATCAGTTACAAGGCTCGTTCATGTTGCACTTCAATGCTAAAGAGATCCAAGGGATGTCGACGCCCCCTTTTTCCCTCCCTCCAGAGAGCGAGAAATTGGGTTTACGACATTCAAGAAAGACAACTCTATTCCCGTTTGGGAATTGAGTTTTGGATTTGGAGAGTCGCCACCTAATGATTATAGTGCATTAGGACACTTTAAGAAAGAATTTGAGATGAAACCAGAGTTCGGGTAAGGGCTAGAAATTATCTCGAGGGGAAGGTGTTAGGTACCCCTCAAGATCCACCAGTATGGTTCCCGGCCATGATACAATTGTGACTTTAAATGCAAACAACAAATAGACAAGCAAACATTGCAAATACGAGGAAACCTTCACATAACAGTTGCAAATAAAAGCACAAAAGGATTTAAAAGTGCTGAAATTTGGAAGGAAGTAGTTTTATAATCATAGAAAAGGTATGAGAGGAAAGGGGAAGGGGTCAAATAATTGATGCAAGCAACTTAAAAGAAGTACAAAAAGCGGAAGTTGAAAATTGGACAGCTTTTAAAGTTCTGAAAAATAACAAACTAATAAAGAGGGACGGGGTCCTAGGTTTCTATATCACATGGATCATCCACACAACACCGGTACCTAATTGTACGCATAGTGTTATCGTGTGATCATCATCTCCATGTCTACCCTTCCCATCTCGTTAAAGTATTAAAGCACAGAATGGTAGCGTTACTTACTGCATGCTATTACCCGTCCCAATCCTATCAGTTCCGGAGGCAAATGGACTACTAATCCTAAAGGGAAAGGGGTTTGGCGCTTTTAGAAGTTTTCAAAGGACAAAATGCTAAGGCGTCAACCAAAAACACGTGATGCAAATAGAGGGGAAACAAACAAGCAATCAGGGCTCAAATACGCCTCCATAAACCAGCAAAAGTCATAGAGTTTCGCATGTCTTACACGTACTGATTTGGTCTTAATTAAATAAAGCGACGAGCAGACTGGTTCAACGCATATTTTTAGGCGAAAAGACTACATTAGGCTTACTCGAATGCAGTTGACTAAAACCGATCTGATTGATCATCTAAGTGTTGGTTAATACTAGGCGTGATATATACTAATTTTAGAAAAATGTGCAAACTGAAAAGGGGTTACCAATTTTAACAGGACATTACGAGTGCAGCAGTTAATATTACCTTTATTCAGATTCGAGATTTCCTATAGGCATGCTTTCTATGCGTTTACTGATTTGGACACCTTTTAGACGTTAACAAAAGGTCCTATGAACATGGTATCTATATGTAGCTTTTATTATTGAACCTACAAACTGTTTGCCTAGTGATGTTTATAAATGCAAAATGCAGTAGTCTATAGACCGTATTTTATAGAACAATTAGAAGTTAATTCTATAGGCAGTATATCTATGCGTATTTGCAGAAGTTAAGAGTTAACCCTATAGGCATGATTTCTAGGTGTGTTTGCAGAAATTAAAAGTTAACTCTATAGGCATGATATCTAGGCGTATTTGCAAAAATTAAAAGTTAACCCTATAGGCATGATTTCTAGGTGTGAGTTTGCAGAAATTAAGAGTTACCCTATAGGCATGATTTCTAGGTGTGAAATTATAGAAATCATAACAAACCCCTATAGGCATGATTTCTAGGTGTGAAATTGCAGAAATCATAACAAACCCCTATAGGCATGATCTCTAGGTGTGAAATTGCAGAAATTAAGAGTTACCCTATAGGCATGATCTCTACCCTTGATGCATAAAAATAAATCTCATCCCCCCTTTTACTAAGTCCCCCGAGTTTTTACAATTTATTACAACCCAAAAGAAATAAACTGGAATTAAAAAAAAAACATCAGAAATCCTCAACTACATACAAGCAGCCTAATCCAGACTTAATGCCTAATAATATGAGATTGAGCCACTGCCGAGAGCTAGATTTCCAAGCCTTCTCTCATCTAGGGTGTTTCAGAGATCCAAGGGGTTTCAGGAACCCCGGACAGTGCATACACCCAAGATGTTAATCAAAAATTGAGTTTGTGCATTGTGGAAGGGCCAGCCCTTATGTGTCTAAGTTCAGAGGGAGCTCAAGGGTCCAAGGCAAGGCTCACACAAGAGGGGCAGAACTTAAATTCTAAGAATGACTGTAAGTGCAATAGAAGGGGTAGGGGGCTACCCAGGCAGGCTGGTGATCATGCCCAACCACAAAATAGACTGGCACACCCCTGACCAAACCTGTTGATCAAGCATTTAGAGAGTAAAGACCTACTGGAGGTCAAGCCATGGCCTGACAATAACTAGAAATACTGGTAGGCCAAGGTTGTTACTCAGCACACACAATAAGGGAATGGGGATGGAAAATTGACAAAGCTTAGGGCCCAAAGGGTTCAGGTTATATCCATGGACAATGATTTCAGACATTGCCATGTTTTTGAACCATAACTTAAAGCATATAAAGGGATATGAGGGTTTGAGATACATAAGGTAGCAAATAAATAATACACGAATGACAGAATGCACACATAGATGAACATTAAATTACAAGGGAAAGGGAACATACTATAGCATGCTAGAAACACATGTTGACTGAAGAAACATGAACAGAAGCAGACAGGAGTGACAAACTGAAGTAATTGAAGAAAAATATGTTGTTGTTAAAGCTTGTAAATTAACTAGAACATACCAGTGAAGAAGAAAAGTGCAGAAAAAGTAGAGCAAACAAGAGTCCACAATCTAGCCTTGGCTTTCAGCCGGCTAGACAAAGCAACAACACAAGTAGCAGTGAAGAAACAGAGAGTTTTTTGAGTGTAAGAGTGATTTTTGAACTCAGGTTGTTCGTTTGTGTTAGTGTGTGTTCAAAGAAAAGGGAGGAGAGTATTTATAGTTTTTGAAAACGAGTGAGAAATAAGGTAATAAGTAAAATTAGAACACAAACATAAAAACAATCACTATTCAGAATCAATTAACCCGAGTGATTCCCCTTTAATTAAAGAAACACCGCTTAATGGGTATCAAACAAGAAAGGAACATGATTCTGCACTTCGCTATATAAATAGCAAGGAATGAACAAGCATGCAGTGTTAAACGAGTTGACAAAAAGAAGCAACGTACAATGGTAGTAAGAGTAAGCTAGGGTTCAGTAGTAAGAAAATATTCGAAGCACAGTAGTCAAGCAGGTCAAGTAGTCACATAAAAACAACAGTGAAGAAGACATAGAAGCAAGTAAAGGGTCTCGGAGTAGGAACAAGTGAGAAAACTTCTAAAGAAAATTAGGGCTTTAACAGTAACCAAGTTTTGCAAGATGGTAAGAACTCAAATTAAACAAATTAAATGAGGAAGAAAGAATCATCAACAAAGAACAAATGCACATTTAAACAAACAACTTTCAGAACTCGGATAAACTAAAAAGGAATTAGGGTTTTTAACATGCTGAAACAGATAGAAGAATAAACATGAACAAATCATAGCCTAAACATAAACATGTTAAAAAATCAGAGATCTTTTGAGAAACTTAAAGGAAAAACACTAATGAAGGGTCGTTTTTGCAAGAAAACTTGAAGAACTTTCGAGAACACACTTAAACATTCATGGCAAGTATAGATCTAAAGCAGATCTGAAAGAAAAATCAAAAAATCCCAAAGATTAGGGTTTCGAAGAACCCAGAAAGGTGAGAAAGGCCTTGGAAATTAAAGATCTAACCAGGAGCGCTAAGGATCTGACTCGAACGGCCATGGCTAGCCGGAGAAAAGTCAGGGACAACCGGAGAAAGGTCATGAATGGAAGTCAGGCAACGACTGGGCCAGCTTCCTTCGAGATTTGGCCGTGAAATCATAGAAGCGAACACGTAGGAGCCACGAGGGGCCGTTACACATCTCCAATGGTCGTGGGAGGCCATGGATTAGGGCGGGATTGAAAGGCGGCGGCTAGGGTTCATGAGGGCTTCAGAGAGAGTCGAGAGAGAAGAGGAATTTGAGGGCGGCGTTTGGTGAGAAATGATTAGGGTTAAGGTGGGTTTGGTAAATTAAAAAGGAAAGAGTGAAATGTGGTCGTTGATCATTTAGATCAACGACCTAGATTGAATGGGGAGCCAGGCGGATCGGATAAACGAGTCAGGGGTCGGGTTAAGTTGCAATTGGGCTGGGTAATGTGGGATTTGAAATTGGGTTAATTAGGGTTGCCAAATTGGCTATAATTGAAATGCATTGAGGCCAAATCGTAAATAGCCAATTTTCCCTTTAAATTTTTTATAAAATAGTAATACAGATTTTAAAAGCAAATTAAGAGTACTGGGTAAATGACTATTATATAAATATTAATTTAAAAATACTGAAATTAATTTTATAAACATAAAATATTATAAATTGCAAGATAGACTAAAATTGTAATTATATGCAATTTAGCTTTAAAAATACCAAACAAATTTGTAAAAATATGCAAAAATTACCTTAATTATATTTTGGTGTAAATGTGAGAATAAAATGAATTATTCACTAAAATAATAATTTTGGGAATTATTGGATTTTGTTGTATTAAAATGGACAATAAATTGGTTTTAAAAATCGTTAAAAATGCCAAAACTCATGGGTGTGCTTATATATGCACAAATATGCTATTGTTGGAAGTATTTTGGGTATAAAAATATTTAGAGAAAAATTGGGTATCAACAAGGGGTACCTAGAAAGGTGAAATGAGAAAGGAGGAAGAGCTCAGCAGTGAACAATAGTAGGAACAAATTCAGCAACCAAACAAAATAGACTTCAAACCCAGAAATGATGTGTAGTAGCCCGGAATAACCAGTTCAAACGATTGACAACCCAACAAAACTTTAAACCAGATTTAACATACTCAATCTCAATCCATTTCAAACCCCAAAGTAAAGCAAAAAATGATTCAGAGAATGAAACTTTAAGATCTTAAAAAGCAATTCAATGAAACAGTGCTTCACTCAAGTTTTCAACCACTTTTTTTGTATTTTTCTGATTTTTCTATTCACTTCTCTATGAAACAGTAAATTTTTGTGCAGTTTTCTATATTTTATGAATTTTCAGCTCACTAAAAATCTCTCTCAGATTTTTTCAGAATGTGTCCGCCCCCTCAAATGATGAGAAGGAGGTCTTTAAATAGGCAGCCCTATCCTAACTGGTCATTCCCCGCTTTACCCCTCTCCAACCCAATTATTTTTACCCTCTTACCCCTCTAAAGAATCTGAAAATCACCCCTCCTAACAGACTCACGTTTTCCTATCCTCTAGAACCTTCTCCTCTAACAGAATTGATTCCCTCCTAACTTAGAATCTCTGAATTACCTTCAGCCTAATCAATTATTACTAACCTTACCTTTCCCCTTGAGATCCCCAAAGTTCTAGGCATGACAATTCACTCCCCTAAAATCCCTTGAAGTAGAACAAATAGTACTAAACAAATTCCAAAGGCTTCAAATGGATCAAAGGAAATATTAACAGGAAAATACAAAATTCTAGTAATTGAAACAAGCATAACATGAATAAAACAACCAACATTCACAAGATCATCTAAAATGCAATTAAATAGACGTATAATCTCTAAAACCTATTGCAATTAGGCCTAATGAATTCACACAGATTTAAACACACACAAAATACAAGAAGCAAAGAAAAACAAAAACCAAAACGAAGCAAAGAATAATGGAAAAAGAGCACTGGTCTAACCTGTGACGAACTTAAATGGACAGTGACGACTTGGCCGGCATCCGGTGAGCTTCGAAATTAACCCAAAGATGACATTAATCAATTGTTCTTACTAAGAACAAATGACTAGCATAATTTTTTGGCTCAAATCAAGTTTTGAAAACATCAGAAATCCAAAGGGGAAAAACAGATTAGGGTTTTATTTTTTGATCTAAAATTCGAAGAGCTTGACGATGATTTGAAGGAAAAGGGTTAGGGATTTGGGGTGAGGAGATGAAAGGGATCCTAGGGTGTGATTTTGGGACAGGTTGGATAAATTAGGGTTTTAGCTGCCCCTTTTCAATTCAAGATTCGAGCATTTTGGTTGGGATTTGAGGGAAAAGGGGTGCAGATTTGGAAGGAGGGGAAAAAGAAGAAGCTAGGGTGTAATTTTGGGGTTGATCGGAGCAACGCCGCCGGCGGAGGCGATTTCCGGCAGGCAGCGCATGACGGAGACGGTGGGGGTTCTCTAAGGGGTGGGGTGAGAGAGACGGGCTTGAGGGGTAGGGTCATTAAGACAATATAATAAATCACCCCAGCTTCCCAGTCATTCGATCAAGGAACCTCGACGGCTGGGATTTGTTATCGGCCAACGGGGTTGTTTAGTTATTAAGGGGGACCGGACCGGGTTGGAGTGACTGGGCTGCGGGTTAGAGGTGGAAAAATTGGGCCTGGGGGTTTTGATTTGAAGGTTGGCCCAAAAAATATCAAATCCTCTTTCATTTTTATTTCAAAACAAACTTAATTCAAAAATTCTTTTTTTTTCAAAAATTTAATTAAAATCAAAATTAATTCCTAGAACTAAAAAATACTAATTAAACTAAAATAATAATTAACATAATTAATTAAAAATAAATTAACAGAAAAACTACTCATAATCAAAGCTAAAATGAAAAGTGCAAATTAAACTAGTTTTTGTAATTTTTCCATTTTATGAAATAATTAATTTTATAATTAATCCTAAAATATAAAATTAAACCCTAAATGCAGATGTCAAGTATTTTTTTTTTACTTTTTGTTAGTTAAATAAAATAAACATGCATAGACAAATGCAAACAATTGACAAAAAATGCCACAAAAATCTACGAGATTGTAAACACTGCAAGAAATTATTTTGTTTTGAATTTATGGAAGTAATTCCTATAGGACAAAAATCACGTGCTCACATCCATGTGTAGATAGACTTGATGGAATCACCTACGTGAGTGTAAAAGTGCGTTCGCCTTTTATGAAAGATTTGAGATGTCTTTCTAAAGCACTCATGAGACCCAAGGTCATGACCATAAAAGCACTTTGTTAGTATCGCAAAGTTTGCATAAAATTAAGGATATAGTATGTGTTGTGGGGATCTCAACTAATGTCCATTCGATTCAAGAGAACTTCAGTTTGTGGATGTTAGTTGTTGCCTCATTTTACTACGTGTCAATTCAAATTGAAAGAAATTGACACTTAAGTACATGGTAAAAAAGTCAGAAATTGGCTAACTCATCAATATCTAGAAATAGGGTTAGAAATAGGGTTACAATCATTACTTACTTTTAACCTCTTCATTAGTCCAAACCATGATAAACACCACTTTACTATGCAACATTGTCTATGCTAGAAAAAATAATCACAAATACTTGGTAAAAAAATCACAAATTGGCTAACTCATCAATATCTAGAAATAGGGTTAGAAATAAACTCCAAACCAGGCAGTAGTCAAACTCCATTAATGGAATAAACCTAAGTGAGATCAATAACTCTTATTTTATTGTTGCTTCTTCAGTAAAAACAATTCTCTTTTCTGTGGATTGTTTTGGATAAGGTAAAGTTTTATTAATGAAGGTACCAAGATGGTACAATTACACCAGACCAAAAACGCTTACAACTCTGTGGGTTAGTACCTTAACCTTTGCAGCCGCTGCTAGAAAGCCATGTCCAGAGACAAATCCTATTTCGGATAGTGTGAGTTAAACGTATTTTTCCCATCCTTGGGTCGTGCTAACATTGAGAAAATAGATGGGATTTAATTTGTGGTTTATATAGTAGAGAGTTAGGACACACTCGTACCCTCCTCCAGATCGGAAGCTTTTGATGTGACGCAACATTTTCCATTTTCCCATGTCAGGGGTTATCCCTCAGTAGTGTGCACCTTACATTGAAATGATCATAATTTTGTGCAGGAAAGTCCTAACGATTTTGAACCGCTGGAAATTAGACTTCAAGGGTTAAAAGTTTTCTTCTTAAATTATTATCAATTCTTTATAGATTAAGACTTGTGCATCTTTAATGTTAAAGGCATGTTTCCCTTGTTAGATTAGGTACAAGCTTCCAACTCCTCTTCTTTCCAAAGCACTCTTAGCTTAATACAAATAACACTAATGCTGTATATATGTATATTCAAGAATGGGACCGAGTGTTACATTGGGACTCACACATTTTTCAAGATTACTTGGTTTCATATTTTTCATCTTCTTAAAAGCCAAAGGAGAATGGAGAAACTGTTGGACTTTAGATTCTAGAAATGTGAATTGGGAATTGGTGGGAAATAAAATGGAGGAAAATAAAAATTTGAAAAATTTGAATCAATTGAGCTTTGTCAAATGAACTTTGACCCTCATTGGTAAGGAACAACTACATTTGTGTGTATAAATATAGGATCACTTCTTAGAGCTCTTAAAAGGAGTTGAAGAGAATGAAATCTCGCGCCACCGTCGTCGCTCCGCTTGGCTGCAGCTTCGGCTTTGGATTTGTAGAACGATCGATGAGATTAATTTTTTGACAAATTTTATTTACTTAATTATTAAAAAAATTAATTAAATGCCGATCAGTTAATTAACGAAATTAACTGAAATCCAAAAAAATGCTGAATGTTGGTTTTCCCTTTTGAACAGACACCTCTTCCTTTCAAATATCTGTTCACATTAGGAATAAACATCATACCTCTTCCGACAATTGCCTATAAATTTCGAGACATGGCTTCCTTTTCACATATCGAAAAAAATACAGAACTTCCCTCCTTCTGAAAATCCTGCATTCTATTTCGCAGTTTCTCTTTTAAATTCGTAAGTGTGGTTTTGATCCGTTCTTTGAGTTTGTTGGTATCCTGCAGTTTGTATTGCCACTGTTGCAGGAATGTTTATTCCGTTTCATCCTGGGAGGATTTAATCCATTACCTTGGCAACTTGTGAGGGGGTTAAAATTCCTTAAGGACGCACAAGGAAATTGTGGACTCGGAATATTTCTTATAGTTTACAATTTTTTTAGTTTTCTTTTAACAGTCTTTCTAATTTTTTGTTTTAACACAATAGCGACAACAAGCTTAAGGAATTTTATATTAACATTTCTGTATTGAAATCTATATTGAAATGTTATCTATATTTTGTATACTGGTTTGGAGACTAAAGCCTTGGTGCTTTCTACTCCGCTATATTTTTTACTCCGATATAAAGAACATTTAAACTTTACTGGGGTATTAAATTTGAATACGGTTTGAAGAATATAATAAACTTTACCGTTTATATTTTGAATATTTCGTTTGGTATTCAGTTTGAAGATATTAAACCTTCACTGATTTTAAAAAGTTCTATTTGTTTCCAACTTTATAGAAAATGACAAATGAGGACTAAACTAATGCTAATGGAATGGGTGTTACTGTTACGAGTGTTGATGCCTCGTCGAACCGTTCAACTCCTGCTCATGCTATAGCACCAGCAGAAAAACCCGAAAAGTTTTTCAGTATTGACTTCAAATCCATCAAATGGATGTAAAAACAGCCTTCTTAAATGGTGATCTAGAGGAAGAAATTTACATGAACCAACCTGAAGGGTTTGTGGTTTCGAAAAAAGAAAAGAAGGTGTGTCGACTTGTTAAGTCCCTTTATGGACTAAAACAAGAACCCAAGCAATGGCAAGCGAAATTTGACCAAACAATGTTGTCAAATGGCTTTAAGATTAATGAATGTGATAAATGTGTTTACATTAAGAACGTTTTAAATCATATAGTCATTGTTTTCTTATATGTTGATGATATGTTAATAATGAGCAAAAACATAGCCGACATTCAAGCTACTAAGCGTATGCTTGCTAGTAAGTTTGATATGAAAGACTTATGAGTTGCCGATGTAATTCTACGAATTAAAATCCAGAGGACTCTTCAAGCTTTGTCTCAATCACATTATGTGAAAATGGTACTTAAAAATTCAAACACTTGAAATTTAGAAGTGCAAGAACTCCAATTTACTTAAACCATCATCTTATAAAGAATAAAGGTGAAAGCACGTCTCAATTGGAGTATGCTCGTGTGTTGGGAAGCTTAATATATATCATGAACTGTACACGTCCTGATATAGCTTGTGCAATAAGTAAACTTAGTCGATTCACAAGTAATCCCAACAAATATCACTAGGTGGCAATGAAACGAGTTATGGGATATTTGGAATATACCCAAAACTACGCTTTGCACTACAATAAATATCCTGCGGTTATCGAAGGATATAGTGATGCAAATTGGATAACCGGCTCAATAGAAACAAAGTCCCCAAGTGGATATATTTTTACTGTTGGTAGATGAGCAGTATCGTGAAAGTATTCCAAAAAGACGTGCATCGCTTGCTCAACAATGGAATTAGAGTTTATAGCTTTGGATAAGGCCGGCGAAGAAGCTGAATGGCTTTAAAATTTCTTAGAAGATATTCCGTTCTGGCCAAAACCTTTGGCTCCTATATGCATACATTGCAATAGTGAGGCTTCAATAGGATAAGCAGGGAGCGTTATGTATAACGGAAAGTTCATCATATACAACGAAGACATAAAACCATTAGACAACTACTCTCTAGTGGAATTATCACTATTGATTATGTAAGATCAAAGGATAATGTGGCGGATCCGCTTACAAAAGGCTAACTAGAGAGGGAGTTGAGAAATCATCTAAGGGAATGAGACTATGGCCGAGGACAAGTCATCATGGCGGTAAATTTACCTAGAATTTTGGATATTCTGAGATCTAGGTTCAAGGAGCTCAAAGAAAGTTGTGATTGACCGGTTCAACATCGTCAAAATAAATTCTTTGGTCCCTTCTCGTAATGAAGATAATGTTCAGTAACAAGCATAGAACATTACATGTTCTTTAATGATTACCTAAGTTTGATGTGGTATTTATCAAATAGTGTCAATCTAAAGGATAACACGTTTAGGAATCACCTATGTAAGTGTGAAGTGGAAGCCGCTTCAATGAGAATTCTGTAAGGCTAATTCTCTATGCACTTATGAAATCAGGCAGTGTTCATGGCTGAAACGAACAAAACATTGAGAACTAAAACACGGTTAAGGATTGGTTGTGTGACATATGGTTGTCTAGGTATACACTAAAGTTCGACGGTTCAAAGATATCAAATCTGCCGATTGACCGAGTATATCCGACATATACTCACTACGGAAAGTCAAAGGGAAACCTACTTATCCAGATGTAATTAATCCTTACTTGCAAATCACACAACTTTTATCTAAGTTCATTCTTGTTACAGGCATTCCCATTCATGTGGGGGATTGTTGGACTTTAAGCCATTGGGCTTTAAAAACTAGAAATGTGAATTGGGAATTGGTGGGAAATAAAATGGAGGGAAATGAAAATTTGAAAAATTTGAATCAAGTGAGCTTTGTCAAATGAACTTTGTCCCTCATTGGTGAGGGACAACTATATTTGTGTGTATAAATATATGATCACTTCTTAGAGCTCTTAAAAGGAGTTGAAGATAATGAAGCCTCGCAAAGTCGTCGTCGCTCAGCTGGACCTCGGTGTGACGACCCAAAGGGTCATCACCTGTTTTCCTCATCTGTTCTGTGCTTTCGAGGCCTTGAAAACCTCATTTTCTATCGCCTCAATTTGCATGAGCAGTCCGGATGCGTAGCCGGAAAATTTTTGTGTTGAAATATGTGAATTCTGTGAAAAATTTGAAGAATTTTGATATTAATATGATTATAGTTGACTTTGGTCAACATTTTTGGTAAACGGGCCCGGACCCGAGATTGGACGGTCTCGGAAGGTCCGTAGAAAAATATGGGACTCGGGCATGTGCCCGGAGTCGAAATCCGAGGTCTAGAACCTGAGTAAAAGAATTTTTCTGTTAAATTATTTTTCTAAAATTATTAAGGAAAATG
>MU752344.1:3880-50418 GCA_026770625.1 Nicotiana glauca | reverse complement strand
ATTCAAACAAAAGGGAAGACCCTTTTAGCTTGAACCCGCTACCTAATTCGAAACCCATTTTTATATCATAGCGTTTTAACTTTGCGAGGGCCATGAAAATTTTCTGGATGGCACTCCTCGAATTCTAAGAATATAATACAAGATTATATGCGGCCGGGTCATATAAATGTACCACCGGATTTAGAACTTAGGCATCACGAATACGTTATGGGAACCGTACCCGTAGCTATGACAATTTTAATTAATTAACAAGCCTAAAGCAAACTATGCATTCCAAGGTACGATGAAGCTTAATCCGATTCAAATCTTTCAACAACTAGCCTACACACTTCTTTATGAGATTGCTATTATAATGGATATATACACAACAGGGAAAGACTACACTAAAATTCAAATACTAGAAAGGAGATTTTAAACATTTGATAAACCCATGAAATCAGCATATAAATAGAAATTCAAATACTCAAAACCTTACATATGAAGTTAAAATAAAACTATACTTCTGCTAGAGAGTTAGGCTGACACAAATCGAACAGAATTTCGTATTAAAACATAAATTAACCAGAATTCCATCCTAATATAGATTGAGCAAAAAAAAAAAAAACGGATTAACAATAACAATATGCGGAATGTTCAAACATTAACGTCGAGAGATTGCTTCAGAGAGCAAACAACCTTGTAAACATTCATACTGAGACTAATTCGAACAAATCCAAACAATAGCAATCAATAAGGTGAAGCAACCGTAATTTGATGTTCAACCGGATATCAAGACTACAAGTATAAGAAAACATACCCCGATTCGAACCGAAACTGCCGCGAATTGAAATTTTGCCTTTGATTAATGAGAATTCCAATAGTTACAAGGGCGTCAATAAACCACAGCCCCAATCAAATCCAAAACAGCGATCAAAATCGTCTGAAGCTACGAACAGCCATTTCGAACCTCGACGAACAATGACGACCTACGACCTCGAACTAACCCAAACGCAAAATAGCTTGATTGAAAAAATAAAATCGGCAAGCCAGAATGGAACCCGAACCTCGAACGGAGGCTGAAAATCGTGAATGGATACCCAAAACGGTATTCTCGAGCTAATCGAACCTTCAAACGAGAAACACACGCTTTGGCGGAAAGGAAATCGTAGAAATGACTGAAAGAGGTGTTACTTTGAACTTGACCTTGAATTTTTATTAGTGACCAAGGAGCAACCTAGTGCTCTTTACATGGCTATAGAAGAAATTGGAGTATGAATAAAAGAAAAAAAGATTGCTGATGTTGTGTGGTTGTATGCGGACCAGTGGTGAAGTAGAGGGAGATTTTGGCGACAGCTAGCAGGGTTCTCTCGATTTTTAGCATGTGTTGAGATCCTCCTATGAGTTAGTTTTTTTCAAATTTCTTCCTCCTCCTTTTTTAAAAATATTGTTTATGTATATATAGTGGTGTATAGAGTGTGGGTAGGGAATAGTTTTGGGAGGAAAATATTTTGGGGAAGGTTTTGGGGGGAAAATATTTTGGGATTAGTTTTGGGGGGAAAATATTTTGGGATTTTCAAATGCTTGGCCAATTTGAATTTAACACCAAGCTTTTTCATTTCCCTCTTCTTTTTGTTGCCCTTTTCTTTCTTTAATTAATTAAAAACCTAAATTAAATTCCTAAATTGATTAAGCTAATTATTTAACTATGTAAAAATAATTATTTTTTGTGATTTTTGATTAATAGCACAATTAACTCAATGTAATTAATTCCTAAATGCAAACTAAACCTAAGGTGGCATGAAATTAAAATGTGACATTTTTTATGTTTTATTTTTAATTTTTTTTTTATGATTATTTTTTTAAAATGTTAAAAATGCATGCCATGCAACTAAATAAAGAAAAAATACTTAAAAATCAATTAAAATTATTTTAGTCTATTTTTAGAAGTTATCTTCATGTAGGGAAAAAATCACGTGCTCACACTATGTTATGTGGTATTTGGTTGATTAATATTAAGTTCTATATTGTGTGGTACTTGGTTGAAGGATGTTGTGTGGAACTCTGAATGGCCTTCAGGTGAAGTATTTGCTTCTAAATCTGGGCTGATATGTGAAACATGGTCTGGTGTGCTTTTAGGGCTTGGCAATGAACTTGTGTCTGGTGAATGTGTGCCTTCAGATATATGACTATCAGTGACGGAAGTTGATGCATATCTATTATATTACAATAATCATCAGGTGTGATCACTGTAATATTGGGATATGGAGAGTTATGGTTTATCATATGCAACATAGAACGAAAAGAAGAATGTTTAGGTGAAATGGCAAAAGGGAAAACATCTTCATGAAACACACCATCTCTAGACACATGTACCCTTTTTGTGGCTAAATCAATGACCTTATATCCTTTGGCCCCAAAGGGGTATCCTACAAACACATGAGGAGTGGCTTTAGTCTCAAATTTGTCTTTGTGAGTTTTGAGTGTGGTGGTGTAGCACAAACAACTAAAACTTCTAAGGTGTGAATAAGTTGATTTTCTATTATAAAGGAGCTCAAAGGGGCATTTATTGTTGAGAATTGAAGAGGACAGTCTATTTATCAAGTGTGTAGTAGTTAGTATACACTCTCCCCAGTATCTCATCGGCAATTTGGACTGATAAAAAAAGGGTCTAGCTGTTTCTAGTAGGTATTTGTGTTTTCTTTCAACCACACCCATCTTGTTGTAGTGTGTATGGATAGGTTTTCTGGTGGATTATGACTTTTTCTTGAAAGAACAACATAGATCATTGTTTACAAACTCCAACCCATTATCTGACCTAAGAGTCTTTACTGAGGTACTAAACTAATCTTCAATCATGAAAACAAGAGCTTTGATGGCTTGAAGAGTGTTACTTTTGATACTTAAAAGGTGTGTCAAGGTTGATCTACTAAAGTCATCAACCATGGTAAGAAAATATTTGTAATTGTCATGTGTAGAAATGTGATAGGGACCCCATAAATCTATATGTAAAAGTTCAAATATTTTTGTGGTGGATGAAGTTCTTTGAGGAAAAGGCAACCTTTTCTGCCTTGCCATAGGGCAGACAGGGCAAGTGAATGGCTATTTGGGGGAAAAATCAACAGGTATAATGGAAAGGCTTCTCATTTTCACAAAGGGTACATGGCCTAGCCTGTTATACCATAGATGCTCAACACTATGTAGAAGACAACAGAAGAGAATTCACATTAAAGAAAGAGTTAGTTTTATTGCTTGTGTGAAGAGTATTTACATTGTTGTGTGAATGTGATGACCTATTTATATTTGACAAAGATTGTAAAGGTAGATTGTGACTCTTTCCTGTATTTTCATTCTCTTCCCATCTATAGCTAGTTGCTCGTAATGGCTTTTTACCCATTCTGCGTCGTCAAGTTCTGCTTCTTGTATGATCCTCAGGGAGGGAATTTCTACTTCGGCGGGAATGACCGCCTCGGTACCATAGACCACCATATAGAGAGTTACCTCGGTTGATGTGCAAACTGTGGTACGGTATCCCAATAAGACAAATGATAACTTCTCATGCCACTGCTTATGCTTTTCTATCATCTTCCTTAGTATCTTCTTGATGTTCTTGTTGGCCGCTTCTACGGCTCCGTTCATCTGAGGTCTGTCGGCTGTAGAATTCTTGTGTTTGATTTTGAATGTTTCACACATGGCCTTCATCAAGTCACTTCTTGGTTACTACCTTATATGACGCTGCTTCAACCCATTTGGTGAAATAATCAATGGCCACTAGAATGAACCTGTGCCCATTTGATGCAGCAGGCTCGATGGGTCCGATAACATCCATTCCCCAAGCGGTGAATGGCCATGGTGAGCTTGTTGCAGTAAGCTCATTTGGAAGAACTTTTATCATGTCTGTGTGAATCTGACAGTGATGGCATTTTCAGACATATTGGATGCAGTCCGTTTCTATAGTCATCCAAAAATATCCTGCTCAGAGTATTTTCTTTGCTAAGACAAAACTGTTCATATATGGACCACATGTCCCTGCATGAACCTCTTCCAACAACCTGGATGCTTCCTTGGCTTCGACACACCTCAGTAATCCCAAATCGGGAGTCCTCCTATACAGGATTCCTCCGCTGTGAAAGAAGTGATTGGATAACCTTCCCAGTGTGCACTTCTGAGTAGCGTTTGCAAGTTCTGGATATTCTCTTGTTGCCAAATATTCCTTGATATCGTGAAACCATGGTTTTCTATATGCTTCTTCCTCGACATGAGCACAGTAAGCTGGCTTATCATAAATTTTTGCTGGGATAGGATCAATGAAGTTCTTATATGGGTGCTGAATCATAGATGATAGGGTAGCCAAATGCATCATCAAACTCATTTTGGACCCTTGGAACATGCTGGAATTCTGTCTTTGTAAACCTCTTCCTTAACTCCTGTACATGATGCAGATAAGGGAGTATCTTGGAGTTCTTGGTTACCCATTCTTTTTGGACCCGATGTATGAGCAAATCTGAGTCCCCGATCACTAGCCTGAATGTTCATATCAATGGCCAGCTTGAGCCCTAAGATGTAGGCTTCATATTCGGCCATGTTGTTGGTACATGGGAATCTGAGCTTGGTGGATACCGGATAATGCTGGACGGTTTCCGATACTAGAACTTCTCATATTCCTACTCCTTTGAAGTTTGCTGCTCCATCAAAAAACATCCTCCAACCATCATAGTATTCTTCAATATCCCCTCTTATGAAAGATACCTCTTCATCAGGAAAATACGTCTTTAGAGGCTCGTATTCTCCGTCCATGGGATTTTCGGCAAGATGATCTGCCAGTTCTTGTCCTTTGATTGCCTTCTGAGCAAAAAAAAAGAAAAGAATGAGAACAAAGATTAACAAGAACAGAAGAACTAGACTCTGAACAACTATGACATTTAGGGCAAAGAAAGTACAATCCACTCCTTGCTTTGCCAATCTCCAGAGGCCTCTTCATTGAAGAGGCTTGCATCATACAAAGGTACTTACTGAAATTAACTATACAATTGAGGGAATCTGTTAAGGGATGAATAGAAATGAGGTTGTATTTGAAAGTAGGCACATACAACACTTTGACTAAGGTTGACATTGGACCAAGAAATGCATCTCCAATTTATGTCACTTTCACCCTATATCCGTTAGGTAGAGTAACTAGGAAAGGGTAGGACATGGTTATAATATTCTTTAGAAAGGATTTTCTATATGTCATATGATTTGAAGCTCCACTATCTAATATCCCCAAGTCAGCAATTGATTTAGAACATCTGCACACAGTTGTTTCAACAATCTCTTTATAAGTAGAACAAGCTAGAATACCTGCGAAGTTTGCAGATCCACATGTCATGTTGTTGTTAGGGCCTTCTTCCATGTTTCGTCCTGGGAATTTCTCCAATAAGCATAGTAATTGACTGTACTACTCCTTTGTTAACTTTTAAAGTCCCTGATTTTGATTTCCATCTTCCATCTCCTCACAATCTGCATGAACATTTGCATCAAATGCTATATTTCTCCCTTTTGTGAACTTGTAATCTTGTGGGAAACCATGAATTCTTTAACAATTTTCCCTAGTGTATTCTGGCTTTTTGCAATAGTCACAAAACGTTCGAGACTTGGCAGGTGGATAGTTTGACTTATTTGAATTGTATGAGTTAGGCCCAATACTGCTTCCCCTCTAATTGTAGTTGGTTCTGAATTTGGTATTGCCAGGTCCATTTGCATTCAATGAAGTGGAATCCATGCCCAATCTGTTGTTTGGTTTGACTTCTCTCTGTTTTTCTTCTTGGATAAGGATAGAAAAAGCCTGTGCTATGCTGGGCAACAGATTCATCTCAATATTCTAGCTCTCGCAACTGTATAAACCTCATTCAGGCCCATTAAGAACTGAATTAGTCTTTGATCCTGCTCGGCTTTTTGCACGTTTTCCTTTTCACCACAAGTACATTGGCAATTGCACATGTGCATTCAAGGTGTTTAGTTCCTCCCAAAGTCGTTTCATTTTCATGTAATACCATATGATTTCCAAAGCCCCTTGACTAAGGTTGCTAATTGATAAATGGTAAAAAATGCATGTTTTGAGTGTGTTTATGTATTATTTCTTGTGTGAGTTGTGAAATTTCACACCACTTTTGAAGTAAAAATATGCTCATTACATATTTCTTATGTGTAGGAACAAACTTGCACGGAAAAAGATCAAATGGGAGAAAAATTGGTGAAAAAAGAGTTGAAGAGAAAAGTCCCAGGCAGCAAAGTGAGATTCACTTCGCCAAACCGAGACCAGAGCAGAAGAAACCAGAAAAAATCCCAGACAGCAAAGCGAGGTTCACTTTGCCTGACCGAGACCGAAGCAAAAAACCAACTTCTCCAATCCGAAATAGGAGAAGGAAAATCTGCCCATACAAACCCTAGTCACTTTAAATACATCCTAAAACGTGATTTTGAGGGGGAGATACTACTTTGGAAGGAGATAAGACTCTAGGGAGGCAAGAGCACACTAGGAGCAAGAAGGAGAAAGATTGAACTTCACATTTTCCTCTTTCTTCTTCTATTCCCATTATTGGTTATGAATTCT
The DNA here is from genome assembly GCA_026770625.1 of Nicotiana glauca. Classification (NCBI taxonomy): domain Eukaryota; kingdom Viridiplantae; phylum Streptophyta; class Magnoliopsida; order Solanales; family Solanaceae; genus Nicotiana; species Nicotiana glauca. The sequence goes on along the minus strand of MU752344.1, from coordinate 43,850 downwards.
AGCATTGTAGTTTTGCATACTATTATAAATAGCTAATTTGTTATCTAGAGTTTTGATGGAACCTTTTGGAGGATGAATTCTTGTTACGTTTTTATATACTTAAGCCTTTGAATTTCTCTACTTATCGAACTACGTGCTTATTTCAGTTGATTGAAGAGCTCCAAATTGACTGTGCCTATTTATTATGTATTGCTTGGAAAAAGGTACATATTTAGGTAGTTGTTGAATAACATTACTCCTAACATATGTGAGGAATGAATACCGAGGGTGTAAAGGTATAATTAGGAATAACGAAACCTTAGTGCAATCTTAGAGAGTGGTGGATTAGTGCCAGCTAGCGTAGTTAAGAAGAATACGTCTAGTAAATTGTGGTAGTTGCTCGGAAGAGAATTACGACAACCGAAGTACTCACAATCGGTAGAGAATACTTAGGCAAATTTATAAGATATGTACTGGGAAGGATTCCAAAAATTGGGAAAATCATAACTCTAGGCCTCCTTAATCTTGTCTCCAACTCTTAGTCTCCATAGTTGATAAGTTTACTGCTTTCCAGTATTTGTTAGTTAATTAGTTAGAAATATAAATCTCAATATTTATAATTTAGAAAATTGTTCAAACTTGTCTCCTTAGTGATATTGAACAGTTATAGCGAAACCTTAGTTCTCCGTGGGATTCGACTCCAGACTCTTAGACCGAATTATATTTGCAGCGACCTCTTATCCTTTTTAGGACTAGAGTTGGGCGTGATCACTAATCTTCTTTTGTAGTTGATAAACCTTCGCTCCATTAGTCTGATCATATATGTCTTCTAATTCTTGCCATCATTCCTTAGCGTCATTGACATATTGTAGACTATCCTCTAGATATTTTGAGAGTGAATTCAGAATCCATGATGTAACCCATATCATCACAACGAACCCACTGGTCATAAGTTGCTTCATCAACGTTAGGTTTCTTACACTTTTTGATAATAAACCTGACTTTTTTCTTCACTGACAGTGCTTTAAGAACTCCTCTTCTCCAGGATCTGTAGTCGGTTCCGTAAAAAAACAATAGGAACCAACATTATTCTGGCACTCTAATAAGTCAGGATTTTCACATGTTTGATGCCCCTACTTGCCTATGCTTTGGTTATAAATTGCTACAAAATAGTCCTAAAATGCTCACAAGTTGTGCTTGATTGCAGGTTTGAACGACAAAGCGACGAATGTCAAAGATCGACTCAAAAAAGAGTGAAACCTGCTCAAGTGTCAAAGACTAAGTAAATTGAGGAAAAGGGAACCTAGTGCGGACCGCGCAAAGGTGAATGCGGCCACGCTAGGAGGTTCAGAGAGTTGGCATTTTCAAGCTGGAGGCAACGCAAATGCGGTACGATTCATACGGTCCGCGGTCAGGCTCCGCGGCTGCACTACTCTTTTGTGCGATCCGCGGAGCAGAGATTTAGAGAGCTTACATTTTTCCAATTCAAAGCAATGCGGACCGCGTTCGTTTTTGTGCGGCCGCACCAACTTCCACCGCGGCCGCGGTCCGCGGTCCCCAATTTCAGAGAAGCAGAAACCATAAGTCCAAGAGCCAGTGCGACCACGGTCCATTTTGCGCAGTCCGCACTGACTCCGCAGGGGTATTTTTGTCCAGTTTTTCCATCCTAGTATAAATAGCACAGTTTACCATTTTTAGGGCAAGTTTTATATCAAAGACTGAGCTGTGCTCGTGAGACTCACTTTTGTAGCCATTTTTGACACTTTTTCTCTTTATTAACAATAGATTATCGTAGTTTCTTCTTAGTAATCAATTAATATGCTTAGTTCTTCATCTATTTCTTCAATTTCTGTATCTAGCATGAGTAGCTAAACCTATTAGCTAGGGTTGTGGCTCAACCCTAGTGTGGGTAATTGATGGGTGTTTCCATCTAGGGTTAGATTGATTATGGGTGTTTGCTATTTGGGTTTATTTTATGTTTTAATTTTGAATTTGTGGTTGCAAACATAGATTCAAGCTTAATAGGTTTGACTCTTCTTGAGAAAGAGAGTTTATGACCCCAAAATTGACCCAACAAGGAATTGGGATGGACTCATGAGAAATGATAGTCCCAATTAACGGGTTAAATCCCGAGAGAGTAATCACCCTACTTGAACCCTAGTTGCTTGATCAAATTGGCCTACCCAATTGGTCTCGAGAGAGTCAATTGAGCAAGATCACTCTCTCTACCGAGAGGTGTGAGAGTGGGTACAATTGTGCAACGGTTATATCATAAGCCCCAAATATATCAATCTACCCTTAGTAATTTCTACCCGTCAATTAGCCACCTAGGTAGTGTCATGACCCTAGTGCCTTTCTTAACATTAAATACAACATAGCAATATTCTCGTAGCATAATTTAGTGTTAATCATTAGTTTTATAATAGTAGTTATAAAAATCAAAAACCAAAAATGTTTGAAGTGACATTAGGAGTACAAACACATCTCTAGACTAGACAGAAAATCCAACTCCACTACTAGCTCCCTGAAGAAATCGATCCCGACCTCTATTTGGGTAAAAGCTATTGCGACCCGTTCTTCCTACCTTGGTGTATCGTCGAGTTGGAAGCGATCACTTTTTGGCGCCGTTGCCGGGGAGCTTACTCTTTACTATCTATTTAGTTAGTTTTGTGTTTTGCTTCTCTTTCCTTCTTGTTTACTAATTTTGTTTGTTTTGATTACTCAAGTACAAATGGCTCTCAATGCCAATGACCCTCTTGGCAAGGTGAATGCGGGGGAGGAGGTAGACGATCTTGATCATGATGAGCTTCCCTTACCTCAAGCTCCACGTAGAGGCCGCCAGGCCAATGCAAATGACAACAACAATGTTCCAGACTCTCCTCCGCCACCGCCGAGAGTGGTTCCAAGAGTCATCCCAAATCAAGGATATGCAAGTGCCATCATTCCTCCCCAAATCCGGGTGGGGAAATTTCAACTTACAAATGTCATGTTGAACTTGCTCGAGCAAAGAGGGTATTTTACGGGCGCCTCCGATCAAAATGCTTACAAGCACTTGAAGGGGTTCGTTGATGCATGCTGGTGTTGATAGCCAATTCTTCCTATGTATTTTTATGTACTCAAAATATTCTCAAAATAGCATGTACATATATATATAAGCATGCCCAAGAATTTTGGTAATTTTTCCTTATTTTTAAAGATTTTAAAATCAGTTTATTGTCTATTTTAATAGTACAAAATTCAATAATTATTCCTAGACTAGCATTTTTGGTGAATAATTTATTTTCATTCTCATATTTACACCAATATATAATTAAGGTAATTTTTGAATATTTTTACACATTTGTTTGGTATTTTTAAGCTAACTTAGATAATTGCAATTATAGCCTATTTTACTATTAACAGCATTTTACAATTATAAAATCATTTTTAGTATTTTTTAGATTTATATTTATACGTTATTGATTAGTTCAGTGCCTTTAATTTATTTTTAAAATAATTTTAACTATTTTATATAAAATAAAAGAGGAAAATTGGCTATTTAATACATAGCCCTTTATTGTTTCAATTTTAGCCCAATTTAACCCCACCCCCCAGATTTTAAATTAACCCAATACCCAATCCAAATTCGCCCAGCCTAATTTCTAAAAAAACCCGGCCCGACTCCAAATCAATCTGGCAAGATCTATTTTCCTTAATTAAATCCTAACTACCCCCCTTGAACCCTTAGTCTTCGAGACCGGCCTCTCTCTATACTTCGTCTCTTCCTCTCCTCCTTCTCTCTAGAATCTTCTTCTTCTCCGATGGCCTTCACCATCTCTCCGGCCACCTCCAGCCTCACCTCTTTCGACCACCAGCCGCCGTGAAACCCTATCTCGCCGATTACCTCTATCCTTGATACTCCAGAAGCCTCCGCCATAAAAGTAAGTCACTGAAGCTTCGCCTGGTTTGTTTCCGGCCTTTCTCCGGTGAGTTTTGACTCGATGGTGTTCTAATCACAATGTTTCCCGAATTTCACAACCATGTTATCCCTACTTCCTCTATTTTCTTAGGAAACCCTAACCTCGACCCAAGTCTCTTAAAAACCCGTCTATATTTTAATGATTTGTGACTCACTTCTTCATGTTTTAAACCTTTCTTTACTCGATCTTTACAAATGATCAAGTTTTAAGCATCTTTGTCTCATATTTGAAACTAGGGTTTCTCGACCCTATTTTCAGAAAGGTTTCCTCTATTTTTTTAAATAAAAAAAATGTCTCTATTGTGTTTAAGCTATTATCTCCTGATTTTATGTTATTCTAACGAGTATTGATGAAACCCTAGGTATTCTGGGTTGTTTCTTTTCTACTTGACTATGCATCTATGTGTTCTCTCCAACTCCTGCGTTGATTCATTATTTTGACCTTTAATTCCTGCTGTTCTATGAGTACTTCTCCCTGTTAATCGCATGACTGCTATTTAAATGCTTGACAATTCCTACGGTTTGTTACTTGATACTTGTATGATCCTTTTGTGTATTAACTATGATACTTGCCTTAGCACTCTTTACTGATTTTGTATATTTTCCTTTAACCATGATACTTGCCTTAGAACTCTTTACTAATTTTGTGTATTTTCCTTTAACAGTGATACTTGCCTTAACACTCTTTACTGATTTTGTGTTTTTCCTTAATTATTGACATCTGCCTTAACTGATAATTGATTCCCTGCGATACCGGGGGATCTCTTACTGATTTTCAGAATGATACTCTGCCTTATTTTATATGCAAGCATGTCGCCAATTGATTCTTACTTTCCTTAATTCATATGTTCTGTACCTGGTCCTAATCACATGCCTTATTCTTTACTACTCTCTGTATGATTGAAATTAGTCTTTCAATTAGTTCCCTTTCCTTATTTGTCACTATGGTAGCCGTTTGAACTAGGACTCCCCAACTAAAGGGGAGTACTTACATTAATTGTGATTCTAATTGTATTTACTTCTATAATTATACTACACTTTACTTCTTACCTTATTTTTCTACTCGTTTTCAGAACTATAAATACTCTACTCTTTCATTAGCAAAAAGAGACATCAGTAAATACTCTCAATTCCACATTCTCTTGTGCTCTTTCTCTCTTTCTCCTTTTGCTCTATTGCTGTTCTCTGCTCTTGCCTATTATTAGCCGGCTGTAAGCCAAGGCTAATATTGTGTTATCACTTTGTCTTTGCGTCCTGCTCTTGCTCTCTTACTGGTATGTCCTAATTAATCTTCAAGCCTCCAATCAATGTGTTTATTCTTGTTTCAGTTCATTATCTTCCTGATTTTCTTCTATTTACGCTTCTACTGCCCAACATGCGATTGATTCTTCTGTTTTAGTACTTTACCATGTCTTATCTCTTTTGACCTACATGCTAAATCTATAATATGACCGTTGTCTATCCCTAACTTCTACTTGCTATGCCTGTATCTTATTGCTGTACATTATCATGCCTAAACCTTACCACTTCCTAATTCCCCTGATCCCTCGCACTTTATATGTCCTTCTTGATTTACATGCTTCTAACTGTTGTTTATCTTAACTGTTATAATTGTTCCCCTGTTATTGTCTAAGTATTATGTCTAAGTTTGACCATTTCTTGGTCCCTTGAATCTTCTGATTCTGTGTAGTCATGCTTTAGTGAGCTTTCATAAGTCTCTGTATCTCCTTTAGCATTATGTGATCTATTTGTTCCCTTTCCCATGATCCTTGTATGCAATCCTATACTGTTGAACTACTGTAACTAGTGCTTCTGCTATTTTTTTAAAAAACAAATCCCTTGTTTTGAAAACTCTTTTAAACTACTCATTCCTGCACTTCACACTACTCTTAGAGAATAGGTTCTACCCCCTTTGTGTGAGCATTGCTTTGGGTACCCCTGATTACTCACTGAACTTTGACACACAAGGCTGGTAATCCCACACTGCACCTGTCCCGCATTCTACTAAGTGTTTAGGTGCTAGTATTGGCCGGGGACCCAATGGGGCCTAAGGGAGCTTTGCTGCACCTAGACCATGGCAAAGGCTGTGAAACTCGAAGGGAGTGAGGTTGGAAGACTGGGCCTGATTGAAGGCTTCCTATAGAATAATTTCTTATTTTTTGTTACTTATTAATGTTATTCAGATGCTATTGTTTTGTAATAATTTGTAAATGAATGATTGGGGGCTGAATAGTAAATATGGGGGTAGGGGTATGCATGTTTATTTTAATGGGTAGAAAATATGTTTATAGGTTTTTATTTACCTATTTGCGCAATAGATAACCTGCTTAGGACATGCATTTCATTTGTTAGAAATCCTGTTTTTAGGTCTTTCACTCTCAGTATGTTATTGCACTCACTTCATAATTCTAATCAATTAATAACAAGCCAAATAAACTGTCATTACTGCATTGGCATATTAGAAACCATGTTTTAGGTACTCCTATGTGCATTAGATATCTTGTCCTTAAGACTTCTTATCTGTTCGAATTACTGTGGTTAATTAGCATGTTAGCCTAATAACCTTGCTAAATATGGCTAAGTGGATTTAAAATGCTTCTGTAAGTACTTATCATGCGTACCTTAGAAAAAATCAGAATCAAATATGCATGTCCATTCTTTAAGATAATCAGACAATATATATGACGCCTAGCCAAACTTTAGGCCTAATAAGAATCGATTAATCATGTTGTTACCAGTTTAAGACTAACTAGCCTCTTTTAATTTTGAACTCTGCCGCTCCCATTCTTATTTTGACTCTCTGAAGTTCACTTTGTTTTTATTAAAAAATCCTGCTCTTTTTGGAAACGATCTTGAAATGGTGCATCTATTACTCTCTCTGAGTTTCTGATTTTTATATTTTCAAAATACTGGGTTTCCATTTTCTGCCCAGAATCGTGCTATTTTACTTATCCTGCACCTCGTTAAACTACTGTCACTACTTTATTTTTAAAACCATGCTTTAACGATTTTTTACTAACTCAACTGCTGTTACCTATTCCCTTTTTGTAAAAAACTCCTATCTTTGAGACCTTGAATGTGTTTGAGACGTGCTAATTATGTGTTCACTTGTAGAGGGATTTGTGAGCCTTTGTTTGTCCTTGTATGTTCCCTTATGTGCAATCCTATTTGTTATGTATGTCGCTTAGCATTTTAACCATTAAACCTAAGGATTCAGCCTAGTCTCTATTACGTAGGAATAGTGGTCCTAAATACCCTCCAGGACTTATCGGACGAGATGGGTAATAGCACACAATAAGTATTCGTGACCAACTCACGCGTTTAATAACCTCTACAGGGTGGGAATGGTAGAATATGGTGATGATGACCGATGCACTAATATCTCATGTAGCCCCTTTTGAGGCATGATTACTAGATATTGCATTAATGATCCATATTAATTATAAACCTAGGACCCCTCTCCCTTTGTTTGTTTTCACCTCTTCTTGTAAAACTATTTAAATTTTTTCATAAATCTCTGCCTTCCCTACTTACCTTCAAAGCTCTTTTTGGCTTATTTGCAATGTTGTATATTTGAATCTTTGGATTGTCTACTTGATTATGTGAAGTCACAGTATAACATGGCCGGGAACCACACTAGTGGATCTTGAGGGGTGCCTAACACCTTCCCTCGAGATAATTTCTACCCCTTACCCAAACTCTGGTTTTCCAACTCAAAAACCCCTTTTAGTGTCCTAATGCACTTTAATCATTAGGTGGCGACTCTTCAATTCCAAAAGCCCAATTCTCAAAAGGGAAAAGAATTGTCCTCCCGAAATGTCGTAAACCCGATTCTGCCTCTTAAGGAAGAAAAAGGGGGCATCAACAGCATAGCGACTTTGCAGGGAACTTTTCTTTTAGTCTTTTACCATTACATGTTATTTGTGACTTTATTGCTTCTTTATTGCTTTTTATTTAATGTCTTTATCTCTCTTCTACTTCGAAACTAACTTGGTTTTTTGTTTTCTTTTCTTTAATACTTTTACCGCTTTCCTTCAATACTGTTGTAATCATGAGCAATTATTGTATTTATTATTTTATGAACGTTCAAATACGTGACAACTTGTTTGATTATTGTAACTGCATATTCAACATCACATTCCACTCGTGCCAAACAAATACCATAACAACGCTTATAATGAGTGGTTGCGCCCTTCCAATATATCACCCTCTAAATTTGGTAAAGTTGTATTTGCGGTAAAACCAGTCGATCAGCAGTGCAGTCAACGGTTCCATGCCTTTCCCTCTTGAGTTGTCCGCTCAAGGGTACCGGTCTAATACCCCATAGAAACCATATTCTGTTTAACTGTGCATGCATCACTATCAAACCTAGTCGAGTCAGTTATGCTGTCCATATAATGACTCTTTAAGATAGCCTTGTCCAAAGTCCATTGGGTTTCCTTGGAATCCAAATGGACGCCACTATATTCTATGCATTTATTTGGAGAACTAAATGTCGTTTATGCTAATTATTGGTTTAAATAGTCGAGTCCGGCGGGGTAAGGGTCTAATACTTTGTTTTGCATAAAATGAGGCACGAAGTCCCCAGATTCGGTATGGTAACCAACATTTACCCAAGGTTGCTAAGCTAGTGGGAAGACCTTCACTCCAGTGACCAGACTCTTGTCCGCAAATATTTGGGGAATTTGCCTTCTCTTTTGGAGATCCAGCCTGACAACAAAATCATAGAGGCTGCAACCTTATTCTGGGACAGTGATAGATCAGTGTTTCGCTTCAGGGACCTTGAAATGACCCCTTTGCTCGAAGAAATATGAGGGTTAGCTGGTATTCCTTGGGAGACTCCAGGTTTGCTTATGCCAGAAAATCGCAAGGGTAGGGGTTTCCTCAGGATGATGGGACTGAAGAAAAACCCAAACTTGATTTGTTAAAAGGACTCTTACATTCTTTTCGACTATCTGTACGAGAGGTACGACCATAGCAAGTCCTACCGCACTTACCCAGATGAATTCACACTTACCTCATTGGGGCATATCCACAGAAGAGTCTTCATCTTCATATTCTGGTTCTTGGGGATGATAGTATTTCCCATGAAGAAGGCTAGGATCCATACCAGACTGGCAATAGTTACCAAGACCCCAATGGAAGGGATGCGGGCAACCTTTCAACATAGTACCAATGATTGTCGCGGAGATATTTCGAGCCCTAGGAAAATGTCAGCAATAGGCCAATCACTTTGAAGGCTGTAACTTACTACTCCAACTTTGGCTTATGGAGCACCTCCAAAAGGGTGAATACCAACTAGAGATCCTACGTAGGGACTGGGATGATCATATCGCCTTCTATCAGCCAAGGCGAATGAACTATATGCCTAACATGTTTGCTCAACCGGAAGACGCTAAAGGATGGGTAGAGTTTTTTGAAAATCTAAAAGAAGACCAAGTGCAGTGGATGTACCGTTTCTTATTCTCATCGGCCTGAGAGGAACTTATCCTTATGTCCCTCTCCGAGTCATAATACAGGCAGGAAGGAAGCAGGTTATACCAAGGGTTGATAAAATGGGTCATTTCAGGGTCGACTTTCAGGATGATGATATCCCTCATAAGTGCCAAGCTCAACACATGTGGCACTAAAAAATCATACTGGGGAGAGATTCTATTGAGCCGGATAGATATCACACCGATTGTTTACCATACTACTCAGGTTGGCTGGAGGATGATCATGAGGGCTTGGGACAACCAGGATTTGCTCGAGGTCACAGGGTCATCGATGAAAAGGCTGAAGAGCGGGTTAAGTACAACCAATTATGTAAAAGGATTCGGGAATGCGAGAATGAGAACCGGGAAATTCAAGAAGCCCATCAAAAGTTGATCGAGGAATGGAAAGATATGGCTGTCAGCGCCAACAAGCGACTAGGGTATTTGGAGCGAGGTTTGCTAGAATTGGAAAGAAAGTTCATCCAAAGGATCGAAAACTGCCAGAATGCCGAGGGAAGCGAATGGGGACACTTGGCTAAAGCTTACTTGATGCTGGGACTGTGTGAGCTGGTGAAGCTGTTCGATGGAGCTAAAGATGCCGAGTCTGGGGAAGGTCCTTCTGGGACCAAGTAGTTAGGAGTCTTTCTTTTGCTTTAATGTAATAAGGCCCATGGACATTAGTGACATTTTATTATTTTTAGTGTCATTTTGGGATTCGTCTTACTTTTATCAATAAAATGAGGCATTTAGCATTATAAGTTCTCCAAATTAACTTGTCGCTAGGCCTACCTCGGGCACAACGAGGCTCCTAAATTAGGACACAATTCATACTCTTGCACTATGTGTTTAAATATCGCAATGTTTTCTTCTCATAATCTTTACTAAATTGTTACCTTTTTGTTTTTACTTTTTGTTTTATTCCCCTTCCCCAAAGGTTAGTCCGTTACACTCTGGCATCATCATACTCTACGAGATCCAAGGGCCCTCCACCTCCCCCTCCTCCAAGTCTTATCAGAAACAAGAACAAAGGAAAAATGGAAGACTTGGGTAACATCAGGAAGGAGAATTTGGTTGAAAGGGTAGAGACTTCCCAGGGTATTCAGGTTTCCTAGGAAAGTGCCTCCCAGCTTGAGCAAAAGTTATTTAAATTTCAGGAAGAACTAGACCAAGTCCAGAATTTGGCCAGCTTGTCATTTTCCCTCACTACCCCAGATGTCAACGTTCCCAACACTCAAAACCCCGCACCTCCACAAAATATCCCGAAACCACAAAATCACCCCGCTCCCATCACCACTGCAGCACATTCCACACTTCAAGTAACACCCCATTACTCATCCCTGAACCACTAAACTCTACAAATGACCATTCTTACCCTCATCACAACAATCCCATTTATGTGGAAACTATGCCGCATCCCACTCAACCCATTTCAAGCACACCTGAGTCTGATGACAAAGACTCTCTTATCAAGAACCTGGCCGCAGAGCTCAAGAAACTTACTAGCTGAGTCCAGGGTGTTGAAGGAAACAAAGGTATCGAGGGGCTGAATTATGAGGACCTTTGCATCTAGCCAGATGTTGAACTTCCAGAGGGGTACAAACCTCCCAAGTTCGAAATGTTTGATGGCACAGGGGATCCCAGAGTCCATTTGAGGACATATTGCGATAAGTTGGTCGGAGTCGGGAGAGATGAAAAGATCCGCATGAAGCTCTTTATGAGAAGTCTGAAAGGGGATGCTCTATCTTGGTACATTATCCAAGATCCCAAGAAGTTGTTAAATTGGATAGGTATAGCGTCCTATTTCATGGATAGGTTCAGATTCAATACAGAGAATGCGCCAGATGTATTCTACATCCAGAATTTAAAGAAGAAACCCATTGCAGGCTACCAACAAGGCTCTATAGTCTGGTGGCACATCCAAGAAAAGGGATGTGAGTTCCATAATGGTTGCACAAAAGACAAAATCCCCAGTCAAATACCAAACCTACCCATTACCCCTGCTCACATATCAACCTATCCCAAATTACCAAGCACCCTCACCTTCCTACCAAGCTCCACCACCTACTTACCAATCATCTCCACCTCCTGCATACCAGCCTACATCACCCAAATACTCCCAACCAGCACATGTCTACCAAGCCTACAATACCCAACAAGCTCACTATCAATCACCGCGCCTAAATTTCCCTAGACCCCGGCCAAACTTTGACCGTAGACCTCCCAAATTGTACACCGCCATTTCCAAACCAATCGACCAGCTGTATGAAAGGCTTAAAGCCGCTGGTTACGTCACCCCTATCCCTGCCTTAACTCCAGAAAATCCTTCCTAATGGGTCAACCTGAACAAAACCTGTGCATACCATTCCGGCATGAAGGGTCATACCATTGATGAGTGCCGCTCTCTGAAGGACAAGATTCAGGCCTTGATTGACAACAAGATCATTGTGGCAAAGGATCCTGCTCTGAACGTCCACAACAACCCTCTGCCTGACCATAAAGGGGGAGGCATTCATATGATAGAGATAGAAGACGACTGAGACCCCAAGGGATCGATCGGATTGATCACTTAGGGTGACGAGCCAAAGAAACTGACAGTCACACTTAATCTGATTGTAGTCCAGGTCTAACCTTCTGAAGACACTGAGGTGAACATGTCCATACCACTCGATCTTGAAGCACCATCTTTCGCAAAGGCGCCATGGCAAATTGAGGTTGAGTTTGGGTCCCCAAAGGTACCTGCACTATTTGATGTTGCTGTGTTACCTCCCAAAGCAAGAGTACCCATCTCGGTGGCAATGTCAGCCATAGTACCATTCCATACAAAGACTGTCCCCAGGGACTACACAGCCGAGGCAAGAAGGAAAGGGAAAACAAAATGTGGAGAAGCAATTGCAGCACAAGGTATGACCCGAACTGGCAGGGTTTATACTCCAAAACATTTGTCTAAATCAAGTAAGCAGGCCTCTGGATGACCTACCGAAACTGGGCTTGATAACCTCTGGAGGAAGGTACAGGTAAAAGAGTACTCAGTCATTGATCAACTGAATAAAACACCGGCACAAATCTCCATCCTAGCTCTGCTGCAAAGCTTCAATGCACATAAGAATGCCTTGATGAAGATACTGAGTGAGGCATATGTACCCAGCAATATATTTGGAGGAGAAATGGTGAACATGGTGGGGAAAGTATTGGAAAGTCACAAAATCACTTTCCAAGAAGAAGAGCTTCCACCAGAAGGGTTGAGCCACAACAAGGCGCTGCACATCACTGTGCAATGCGAGGATTATTTCATTACCAGGATTTTGATTGACCGAGGGTCCATCCTCAACATTTATCCCTTGGTGACTCTCTGAACATTAGGGAAAAGCCTGCATGAGATCAAAGATGGAGCCATCAATGTCAAAGCTTTCGACGACTCCCAAAGGTCCACCATTGGGGAAATCAGTTTGTGTTTGTAGATGGGACCAACTTGGTTCGATGTCGACTTTCAAGTGATAGACATCCCAGCGTCCTACAATCTGTTGTTGGGACGGCCCTGGATTCATGCCGCCGGAGCCGTAGCATCAACCCTACACTAAGCGATAAAATTTAAGTGGAATCGCCAATAGGTAATTATTCACGGCGACGGTAGCAATCCTATATACAGTCGCCAAACCATTCCAGCGATCGGAGGAAGGAGAAAGATAGGCGGGGAAACCTACCATCATATTGAGTGAGTCAACGCCTTGGACAAAGATAAATGGTGGGATAATAAGATTGAAAGCATACTGAATTGGAGTGGATATGAACCTGGCAAAGGACTCGGCAGGAACCTCCAGGGAATCACCGAACCTATCAAGATGAAGAAGCACGGTACCACTTTTGGTTTGGGATACGAGTACACCTGGAAGGAATTCAAAGAATGGTCACCACTCTGGCGCGGTCCTTACTATCCATTGGAGCATCCGATACCCCGTCTAGAGCAGACTTTCCAACCAGCCGAAGTCATTTATAGGTCAGAAGAAGAGGAAGCACTAGCAGCAATGAGGAACTTGTTCCTGGAGGATAATAACATGGACCGTTGTGTTATTTTCGAGTAGGAGAGGGAGGAAGACCCTTCCATACAAGCCGTGAGCCGAGGAGCACGCCTCAATAATTTGTCCGTCAGAACCACCAGGGCCTAGAGAGCTTCGAGGTAGCAAGGCTGAACAAAGCACCATGCATTGCCTTTTACTTTTTCGCTAGTTGATTTCCTTTCCGCATTTTTAATTCCGAAAATAAGAGCTCCAATGTTCAAAACAATTATGAATTTTATCAAAAGCATTTCAGCTTCTTATGAATCTCGCTCTTATTATTTTCTCTATCGTTTACTTTATTTTTACACAACATTACTATTACTTATCTTGATGAACCGACGATTGTGACTTGCAATGAGACAACGTAAAAAACGGATATAGACTCAGAAGAGGATGATATACCAGAAGACGTTGTTAAAGAAGTTGAGAACTTTAAGAATAGGCCCAAGTATAACTTGGATGAAACTGAGGTTATCAACTTGGGGGATACAGAGAATGTCAAGGAAACGCGCATTAGTGTTCATCTGTAACCATTGGAAAAGGAAGAGTACACAGAATTTCTACGAGAATATGAGGACATATTCGCCTAGTCGTATGATGATATGATTGGTCTCAACACATCTATTGTAGCTCACAAACTAATAATATATCCAACATGTCCCTCGGTAAAATAGAAGCTGAGGAAGTTCAAGCCTAACATGAGTTTGAAAATCAAGAAGAAGTCACTAAGCAAGTCAAAGCCAAGGTTCTGAGAGTAATAGAGTATCCAACATGGTTAGCCAATATTGTGCTAGTGCCGAAGAAGGATGGGAAGGTCAGGGTCTGCGTTGACTACCAGGACCTCAACTGGGCCAGTCCGAAGGACCACTTCCCCTTGCCAAACATACATATTCTGATTGACAACTGCGCCAAGCACGAGTTACAGTTATTTGTCAATTGTTTTACTGGGTATCATCAAATATGGATGGATGAGGAAGATGCTGAGAAAATGACTTTTATTACGCCATGTGGGATGTATTGTTACAAGATGGCCACCTACATGAGGGCCATGACTACTATTTTTATGACATAATACACAAAGATATCGAAGTGTATGTAGACGACATCATCATCAAATCCAAGAGAGCCACTAACCACATGGAAGATCTGAGGAAATTCTTCAACAGACCGAGGAGGTACAATCTGAAACTGAATCCCGCCAAGTGTACATTCTGGGTTCCTGCTGGAAAGTTGCTTGGGTTTATTGTAAGTCGCCGAGGAATAGAGCTGGATCCATCAAAGGCTAAGTCCTTTCAAGGCTACAGCCAAAGAATAAGATAGGGGTCATGAGTTTCTTGGGGAGACTCAACTACATAAGTCGGTTGATAGCTCAATCCATTGTCATTTGTGAGCCCATCTTTAAGATATTGAAGAGAGATGCTGCTACCAAATGGACCAATGATTGTGAGAAAGCCTTCGACAGAATCAAGGAATACCTATCAACACCGCCAGTTCTAGTTCCGCCGAACAGGGTAGACCACTATTGCTTTACCTTGCAGTATTGGACGGAGCATTCAATTGTGTTATGGGGCAACACGATGAAATAGGGAGAAAGGAGCAAGCTATCTATTACCTCAGCAAGAAGTTCACTCCATACGAGGCCCGATACTCTCTATTAGAACCCACCTATTGTGCTTTGACTTGGGTAGCTCAAAAGTTGAGGCATTATTTCTTTGCCTATACACTTGCCTCATATCATGAATGGATCCGTTGAAATATATCTTTCAAAAGCCCATGCCCACTGGAAAATAGCCAAGTGGCAAATCCTGTTGAGTGAATTCGACATTTTCCATGGTCAATTGTATCAGAACAGAATGTCCAGAGCCTTCAACAAAAGAGTCAAGCCGAGACAATTCACACCATGGCATCTGGTGTTAAAAAAAATCTTTCCGCACCAGGATGAAGCCAAATGAAAATTCTCTCCCAACTGGCAGGGACCATACATGGTTCACCGGGTTCTAATAGGAAGAGCCCTCATACTCGTAGAAATGGATGGAGAAGTCTGGCCAAAGCCAATCAATTCAGATGCAGTCAAACGTTACTATGTCTAATCTTTATGCTTCCTTATATGATGTAATTTGAACTATGTCTGACCTGATTCACATTTAAGAGGGGATACGTAGGCATCCTTATGTGTTCGGTCATAATTCAATAAAATTTTCAGTTCCCCCGATATTGGAAACTGGGGCAGAATTTTGAGGAGGACCCTCAAAATTCCAAAGTTGATTTTCAGCTAGTCATCGCACGCAGCCGTCGGAAGCACCAGACCAGTAAACTGAGACATAATTTTGAGAAGGACTCTCAAAATTCCGAAGAGAGAGGTTGCAATGCCTTGAACCGCGTTGCAGTCGTCGGTTCATCTAAAAGAAAATCATTTTAAATTATGTAGTTACATCATATTCTTTACTAAATCATGCATGGCTACTATCAAAATTGCTTTGTTTAGCGACGCTACCCCCAATAAAAGCAAGAGCCGAGTAGGACAAGCGAAGTCCACGGGAGGACAAACTAACCTTCCCCCTTTACAAAACTCACAATTTTTCTTTGAATGCAGGCACCCCATGACATAAAATCATCAGATACGATTACATACTCATACTTTTTCAGGAATACAACTCTCAGAATCATCACTTACTTACAAGTTCTATATGCACATGACATCCCCAGCAGCCACAACGATGCAATCAACTATCAGCTATCATCTATCAGCTAAGAGATTTCATTACTATTCACCTTTATCTGTTGCATTGCATAAGGCTACCTTTCTGCCTTCCGAGACTAAGCACTGTCTCTGCTTGCATTTTCTGCATTGCATAAGGCTACCTTTCTGCCTTCCGAGACTAAGCATTGTCTCCATCTGCATTTTCTTGCATTGCATAAGGCTACCTTTATACCTTCCGAGACTAAGCATTGTCTCCATGTGCATTTTCCTCGCATTGCATAAGGCTACCTTTCTACCTTCCGAGACTAAGCATTGTCTCCATCTGCATTTTCTTGCATTGCATAAGGCTACCTTTCTGCCTTCCGACACTAAGCATTGTCTCCATCTGCATTTTCTTGCATTGCATAAGGCTACCTTTCTGCCTTCCGAGACTAAGCAATGTCTCCATTTGCATTTTCCTCGCATTCCATAAGGCTACCTTTCTGCCTTCCGAGACTAAGCATTGTCTCCACCCGCATGGCTGAAAGATCGCCAACTTTATTTAAATCCTGCATGGCTGAAATATCGCCACTTTATCTCTTGCATGGATGAAATACCCTCCACCTTTTATTTGAGTCCTGCAATCGACTGAAAAATCGCCATCTATGTTTACACTTTACATCGGCTGAAATATCACCAACTTTATTTAAATCGTTACATTGACTGAAATATTGCCAACTTTATTTAAGTATTGCATGGGCTGAAAGATCGCCAAGTTCTGCATTTCATAGGCTGAAAGTTCGCCAAGTTATCCAAATGCGTCATTGTTCGGAGGCACCATTTTCATAGCCCGAGAACGCCATGCCATGGCCTGAGGACACTACTTTTATATTTTGCATATCATTATTCAAAGGCATCATAGTTCAGAGGCATCATTATCATAGCCCGAGAACATCATTTCATAGCCTGCGAATCCTCTATTATACGCTTCATGGCCCAGGACGTCATGGTCTGAGGACATCATCCTACCCATCCAAAGACAGTATTCATGGTCCAACGGGAACCTGCATCATGTTTAAATTTATGCACAATATATGTTCGTATTGCTTATTTCCAGGTACACCATCTAGCAACAACCATCACAGCAGGAGCGATCCCGCTCTGGTTCCCGCAACCTATCAATCCCTGACCGTCCTTCCCAACCAGAATATCGCGTCCGTCTTTCGAAATCTCCATCAGCATGTTTTGCCGACGGATTCCCGAACTATGTATGACCTGATTCCTATAAGACCAGGGATATGTAGGCAGCTCAAGAGCCAGATCTCGGTCAAACCTTTCAAATCGTTTCTTTCGATCAAAATTGGCCATCATATCTTTACCCGACAACTCTTTCATCCTTCTCGGGGTAAAGATGGGCAGCTGTTGATACCCAATTTTTCTCTATGTATTTTTATATACTAAAAATATTCTCAAAATAGCATGTACATGCATATATAAGCATGCCCAAGAATTTTGGTATTTTCCCCTTATTTTTAAGGATTTTAAAATCAATTTATTGTCTATTTTAATAGTACAAAATTCAATAATTACTCCCAGACTAGCATTTTTGGTGAATAATTTATTTTCATTCTCATATTTACACCAAGATATAATTAAGGTAATTTTTGCATATTTTTACACATTTGTTTGGTATTTTTAAGCTAAATTGCATAATTGCAATTATAGCTTATTTTACGATTAACAATATTTTATAATTATAAAATTATTTTTAGTATTTTTTAGAATAATATTTATACGTCATTGATTAGTTCAGTGCTTTTAATTTATTTTTAAATAATTTTAACTATTTTATATAAAATAAAAGAGGGAAATTGGCTATTTAACACATAGCCCTTTATTGTTTCAATTTGAGCCCAATTTAACCCTACCCCATCAAATTTTAAATTAACCCAATACCCAATCCAAATCCGCCCATCCCAATTTCTAAAAAAACCTAGGCCCAACTCCAAATCAATCTGAGTCGTTGATCAAATAAGATCAACGACTCCTAACTACCCCCCCTGACCCCTCAGTCTTAGAGATCAGTCTCTCTCTACTTCGTCTATTCCTCTTCTCCTTCTCTCTAGAATCTTCTTCTTCTCTGATGGCCTTCACTATCTCTCCTTCCACCTCCAGCCTCATCTCTTTTGACCACCAGCCGTCATGAAACCTTATCTCGCCGATTCCCTCTATCCTTGAGACACTAGAAGCCTACGCCATACAAGTTAGTCACTGAAGCTTCACCTGGTTTGTTTTAGGCCTTTCTCCAGTGAGTTTTGACTCGATGGTGTTCTAATCACCATGGTTCCTGAATTTCACGGTCATGTTATCCCTACTTCCTCTGTTTTCTTAGGAAACCCTAACCTTGACCCAAGTGTCTTAAAAACCCATCTGTATTTTAATGATTTGTGACTCACTCCTTCATGTTTTAAACCTTTCTTTACTCGATCTTTACAAATGATCAAGTTTTAAGCATCTTTGTCTCCTATTTGAAACTAGGGTTTCTCGACCCTACTTTCAGAAAGGTTTCCTCTAACTTTTTTTAAAAAAAATGTCTCTACTGTGTTTAAGTTATTATCTCCTGATTTTATGTTATTCTAACGAGTATTGATGAAACCATAGGTATTCTGGGTTGTTTCTTTGCTACTTGACTATGCATCTATGTGTTCTCTGCAACTCCTGCGTTGATTCATTGTTTTGACCTTTAATTCCTGCTGTTCTATGAGTACTTCTCCCTGTTAATCGCATGACTGCTATTTAAATGCTTGATGATTCCTACGGTTTGTTACTTGTTACTTGTATTGATCCTTTTGTGTATTAACTATGATACTTGCCTTAGAACTCTTTACTGATTTTGTGTATTTTCCTTTAACCATGATACTTGCCTTAGAACTCTTTACTGATTTTGTGTATTTTCCTTTAACTATGATACTTGCCTTAGAACTCTTTACTGATTTTGTGTATTTTCCTTTAACCATGATACTTGCCTTAGAACTCTTTACTGATTTTGTGTATTTTCCTTTAACCATGATACTTGCCTTAGAACTCTTTACTGATTTTGTGTATTTTCCTTTAACCATGATACTTTCCTTAGAACTCTTTACTGATTTTGTGTATTTTCCTTACTTGTTGACATCTGCCTTAACTGATAATTGATTCCCTGCGATACCGAGGGATCTCTTACTGATTTTCAGAATGATCCTCTACATTATTTTATATGCAAGCATGTCGCCAATTGATTCTTACTTCCCTTAATTCATATATTCTGTACCTGGTGCTAATCACATGCCTTATTCTTTACAACTCTCTGTATGATTGAAATTAGTCTTTCAATTAGTTCTCTTTCCTTATTTGTCACTATGGTAGCCGTTTGAACTAGGACTTCCCAACTAAAGGGGAGTACTTACATTAATTGGGATTCTAATTGTATTTACTTTTATAATTTTACTACACTTTACTTATTACCTTATTTTTCTGCTCGTTTTCAGAACTATAAATACTCTACTCTTTCGTTAGCAAAAAGAGACATCAGTGAATACTCTCAATTCCACATTCTCTTGTGCTCTTTCTCTCTTTCTCCTTTTGCTCTATTGATGTTCTCTGCTCTTGCCTATTATTAGCCGGCTGTAAGCCAAGGATAATATTGTGTTATCACTTTGTCTTTGCATCCTCCTCTTTCTCTCTTACATGTATGTCCTAATTAATCTTCAAGCCTCCAATCAATGTGTTTATTCTTGTTTCATTTGATTATCTTCCTGATTTTCTTTTATTTACGCTTCTACTGCCCAACGTGCGATTGATTCTTTTGTTTTATTACTTTACCATGTCTTATCTCTTTTGACTTACATGCTAAGTCTATAATATGACCGTTGTCTATCCCTAACTGGTACTTGCTATGCCTGTATCTTATTGTTGTACATTATCATGCCTAAACTTTACCACTTCCTAATTCCCCTGATCCCTAGTACTTTATATGTCCTTCTTGATTTACATGCTTCTAACTATTGTTTATCTTAATTGTTATAATTGTCCCTTTGTTACTGGCTAAGTATTATGTCTAAGCTTGACCATTTCTTGCTCCCCTGAATTTTCTGATTCTGTGTAGTCATGCTTCAGTGAGCTTTCATAAGTCTTTGTATCTCCTTTAGCATTATGTGATCTATCTGTTCCCTTTCCCATAATCCTTGTATGCAATCCTATGTTGTTGAACTACTGTAACTAGTGCTTCTGCTATTTTTTTAAAATAAAAAATCCATTGTTTTGAAAACTCTTTTAAACTACTCCTTCCTGCACTTCACACTACTCTTAGAGAATAGGTTCTACCCCCTTCGTGTGAGCATTGCTTTGGGTACCCCTGCGTACTCACTAAACTTTGACACACAAGGCTGGTAATCCCACATTGCACCTGTCCCGCATTCGACTAAGTGTTTAGGTGCTGGTATTGGCCGGGGACCTAATGGGGCCCTAGGGAGCTTTGCCGCACCTAGACCATGGCAAAGGCTGTGAAACTCGAAGGGAGTAAGGTTGGAAGACTGGGCCTGATTGAAGGCTCCCTATAGAATAACTTCTTATTTTTTGTTCCTTATTACTGTAATTCAGATACTTTTGTTTTGTCATAATTTTTAAATGAATTATTGGGGGATGAATAGTGAATATAGGGGTAGGGGTATGCATGCTTATTTTAATGGGTAGAAAACATGTTTATAGGTTTTTATTTACCTATTTTCACAATAGATTACCTGCTTAGGACATGCATTTCATATGTTAGAAATCCTGTTTTTAGGTCTTTCACTCTCAGTATATTATTGCACTCACTTCATAATTCTAATCAATTAATAACAAGCCAAATAAACTGTCATGACTACATTGGCATATTAGAAACCATGTTTTAGGTACTCCTATGTGCAGTAGATATCTTTTCCTTAGGACTTCTTATCTGTTCGAATTACAGTGGTTAATTAGCATGTTAGCCTAATAACCTTGCTAAAATATGGCTAAGTGGTTTAAAAACGCTTCTGCAAGTACCTTATCATGCGTACCTTAGAAAAAATCTGAATCAAATATGCATGTCCATTCTTTGAGATAATCAGACAATATATATGATGCCTAGGCAAACTTTAGGCCTAATAAAAATCGATTAATCATGTTGTTACTAGTTTAAGATTAACTAGCCTCTTTTAATTTTGAACTCTGCTGCTCCCATTCTTATTTTGACTCTTTGAAGTTCACTCTATTTTTATTAAAATATCCTGCTCTTTATGGAAACGATCTTGAAATGGTGCATCTATTACTCTCTCTGAGTTTCTGATTTTTATGTTTTCAAAATACTGGGTTGCCATTTTCTGCCCAGAATCGTGCTATTTTACTTGTCCTGCACCTCTTTAAACTACCGTCACTACTTTATTTTTAAAACCATGCTTTAATGGTTTTTTTCACTAACTCAACTGTTGTTACCTATTCCCTTTTTGTAAAAAACTCCTATCTTTGAGACCTTGAATGTGTTTGAGACTTGCTAATTATGTGTTCACATCTGTGAGTCTTTATTTGTCCTTGTATGTTTCCTTATGTGCAATCCTATTTATTATGTATGTCTCTTAGCATTTTAACCTTTAAACCTAAGGGTTTAGCCTAGTCCCTATCACATAGGAATAGTGGTCCTAAATACCCTCCAATACTTATAGGACGGGACGGGTAATAGCACGCAATAAGTATTCGTGACCAACTCACGCGTTTAATAACCTCTACGGGGTGGAAAGGCTAGAATATGAGATGATGACCGAGCACTAATATCTCATGTAGCCCCTTTTGAGGCACAATTACTGGATATTGCATTAATGATCCATATTAATCATAAATCTAAGACCCCTCTCCCTTTGTTTGTTTTCATCTCTTCTTGTAAAACTATTCAAATTTTTTCATAAATCTCTGCCTTCCCTACTTACCTTCAAAGCTCTTTTTGGCTTATTTGCAATGTTATATATTTGAATCTTTGGATTGTCTACTTGATTATGTGAATTCACTATATAACATGGCCGGGAACCACACTAGTGGATCTTGAGGGGTGCCTAACACCTTCCCCTAGAGATAATTTCTAGCCCTTACCCAAACTCTGGTTTTCCTACTCAAAAACCCTTTTTAGTGTCCTAATGCACTTTAATCATTAGGTGGCGACTCTTCAATTCCAAAAATCCAATTCCCAAAAGGGAAAAGAGTTGTCCTCCTAAAATGTCGTAAACCCGATTTTGCCTCTTAAGGAAGAAAAGGGGGCATCGACAGCTGGGGTAGCAAGCAAACAAACGTATCCAAGGATGTGTTAATATTGAGGCTTTTCCCGTTCTCTCTTCGGGGTAAAGCGTTGAATTGGTTAGAAAGGCTCCCCAATCATTCTATCACCTCATGGGATGAATTGGCGGACAAATTTATTGCCAAGGTCTTTTTTCCAAGTCATATGGAAGCTCTTCGGGATGAAATCCTAGCATTCAAGCAATAGCCAATGGAACCTTTGCACGAGATATGGGAAAGATATAGAACAATGGTGAAGGAGTGCCCTAATAACGACATGATCGAGGCAATGATAAAACAAACTTTTTATCGGGGCATCAACACCACGAATTAGTGCATTGTGAACCAATTAGCCGGAGGGAACTTCATGAAAATTTCTTACCAAGAGGTATGTGATGTGAATGTGATGTACTTGATGAAATGGCCGACACCTCTTTGGCATGGCAAAGCCGAGCAAATGTGCCACAAGGTTATCCCACGGTCACCCATTTGCACAAGGAATTGCACGACCATGGCCAAGCTATTTCCTAGCTTACGACAACTATGAACCAATTGGCGAAGGCGCAATTTCAACAAGTCCAAAACCTGCGCCAAGTCAATGCAATGGAAGGTGTTTCTATGTTGAAAAGGAGGCAAAGAGGGCAACAACAACCTCAAGGTAATTGTGAGCAATTTGACAACAACAATGATGGTGGTGGTTATTCGAATGAGTGCTATGATGATCAAAGCCAGGAATGTCAATATGTCAATAACTACCAAGGGAATAGAGGAAATCAAGGGAATCAACATTGGCATCCCCAAGGAAATTGGGGCAATCAACAAGGCGGCAGTAATTGGAATAATAACAACCTACAATAAGGTGGTGGCAATTGGAACAACAACAATCAAAACAACAATTGGGGTAACCAAGGTAACAATCAAGGTAATTGGAACGGGATCAATAATAATTGGAGCAACAACAAAAACAATCAAGGAGGGTGGAATAATAGCGAAAATCAAGCCAACCAGGGGCAAGGCTTTCAAAGGTCCCCCATGTACCAATAACCGAACAATCCACCTCCCTTTCAATCTCAAGGGTCTAGTTCTTTGGGTAGTGATATGGGGAGAATAAAAATGATGTTCGAACAAATGATGAAGAAGAACCAAGACTCCGATGCTCAATTTGCTTCCCATAATACCTCTATTCGGAATTTGGAGGTGCAACTTGGACAAATCTCTCAATCGTTGAACACTCGACCTAAGGGTGCTCTACCAAGTGATACGACAGTGAACCCAAAGGGAGGTAACAATCATGTGATGGCGGTTACAACAAGAAGTGGGAGAGGCGGTGATATGCATGCCTCGAATAAAAATCAAGTTGTGAATGATGATGTTGGGTTCCAAGAAGATGTGGGTCCTTTTTATTGTTGAAGATGTGGGTGAGACAAATGTGAACAATGAGGTAAGGATAGATATTGATGAGGCCGAGGTGGAAACACAAGATGCCGTGAACCCATCTAGGGAACACATTATTGATATGCCCGAGGTGGTGGTGCCCAAAGCCAAGGAACCTTTACCTAGACCACCTCCACCTTATCCTAAGCGGTTAGCAAAGCAAAGGAGTGACAATAAATTCAAAAAGTTCATATAGATGATGAAAAGCCTTACAATCAATGTGCCTTTGGTTACGGCACTTGAGAAAGTGCCGGGGTGCGCAAAGTTTATGAAAGATTTGGTAACAAAAAAGAGGTCAATGGAGTGCGAAACAATTAAGATGACTCATCAAGTGAGTTCTATCGTGCATTCTATGGCCCCAAAACTTGAGGACCCCGGAGCCTTTACTATCCCTTACACTATCGGTAGTGCGGATTTTGCCAAGGCCCTTTGTGATTTGGGGGCTAGCATAAATTTGATGCCTTATTCAGTCTACAAGACTTTGGGAATCGAGAAACCCAGTCCAACCTTAATGAGATTTCAAATGGCAGATCGATCAATGAAGCGACCCTTGGGCATAATTGATGATGTTCTTGTCCGTGTGGATAAATTCATATTGTCGGCCGACTTTGTCATATTGGATTGTAAGGTGGACTTTGAAGTGCCGATTATTCTTAGGAGACCTTTCCTAGCTACGGGGAAGGCCTTGGTTGATGTTGAAGTGGGTGAGTTGACATTCCGAGTGGGAGATGAGAAAGTGGTATTCCATGTTTGCAAATCAATGAGACAACCCAATAGCACGGAAGTGTGTTCATTTGTGGACATTGTCACAGCTGTGATAGTGGATGACACAAGTTCCATGATAAATGTTGAAGATCCTCTTGAGGCCGTGATTCTTAACATGGATGTCGATGATGATGCTAGTAGAGTGGAGTGCATGAATGCATTGAAAGGTATGGGTTCATATTCATATGAGCCTAGGAAGTTATCTTTGGATCTTGAAAACCGCAAAACTCCACCAACTAAGCCATCCATTGAGAAGCCACCGGTGTTGGAGTTGAAGCCACTTCCTCCACACCTCATGTATGAATTTCTTGGCTCTAATTCAACTCTTCCAGTTATTCTTTCTTCTTGCCTTACTAACTTGCAGGTTGAGGCCACTTTGGAGGTGCTTCAAAAGCAAAAAAGGGCGATATGATGGACTCTGGCGGACATTCGGGGTATAAGCCTCGCATTTTGCATGCGAAAAATCATCTTGGAGGAGGATTCAAGGCCTTCACTTGAACATCAAAAAAGACTAAATGAGGCGATGCAAGAAGTGGTAAAGAAAGAGGTTATCAAGTGGCTTGACACCGGTGTGGTTTATCCAATCTTCGATAGCTCATGGACCTCTCCGGTCCAATGTGTGCCAAAGAAAGGAGGGATGACGGTAGTGACAAATGACACCATTAACTTATTCCCACTAGGACCATTATCGAGTGGAGAGTTTGTATGGACTACTGGAAACTCAACAAGCTGACCTGCAAGGATCATTTCTCCTTGCCATTCCTCGATCAAATGCTTGATCGCCTTGCAGAGCGAGATTTTTATTGCTTTTTGGATGGGTACTCGGGATACAATCAAATCTTAATTTCCCCAGAGGGCCAAGAGGAGACCACTTTTACATGCCCCTATGGTACATTTGCTTTCTCCTGGATGCCATTCGGGTTGTGCAATGCTCCGGTGACCTTCCAACGTTGCATGATGGCTATTTTCACTGACATGAGAGAAGACATATTGGAGGCATTTATGGATGACTTTAGTGTGGTTGGTGACTCCTTTGAAGAATTCTTGGTAAATTTGGACAGAGTCTTGGCTCGATGTGAAGAAACTAACCTCGTTCTCTATTGGGAAAAATGCCATTTTATGGTTGAAGAAGGTATAGTGTTGGGTCACAAGATTTCTAAGCATGGGATTGAGGTATACAAGGCTAAAACTTTCATGTTTTCTGGTTTTCCAAATTCGAAATTGAACAGGGTGAAACATGCACGTCAATAGCGCGATCGCGCTCGTCACGCAGAACAATGGGCCACTAGCGCGATCGCGCTAGTCAAACCCAGGAAAAGTGTCCTTTTTCACATCAGAGAAGGTATAATTGTTTGGGCACAACCTTACTTGGTATATATACATGGAAAAACGGTATTTTGAAGGAGGAGAACATTTTTGACAGGAAAACACAAGCACAGAGCCACCGTGGAGGCCGGGTTTCATCTTTTATTCCACCAACTTAGTCTTTTTATGTTTCTTTGTATGATTATTTGTTTTGCTACCATGTCTATGTGGAGCTAAACTTCACGTTCTAGGGTTGTGGTTCTTTCATGACTATTGTTATTCGGATATTGATTTTGATTTCTTAGTTTATCATATTGGTTTATTTATTCAATCCTGCACTTAATTATTTGATTGCTTGATCACCAATTGAATACTATCTACGAATCTAGAGTTGAACTCGAAAGTGGGAATTCTAGATTGCATATAGGATTGAGTAGAGCAAGTTCTTGAACCTGGGCATCGGGGAACGGATTCGCGGTTAGGATAGAAATATACCTAATTGCCTTGCTTGGTTGATTTACAGGAATTATAAATTCGTTCTTGTTGATTCTAACTCCATAGACATATAGGCGTTAGGTTAGCTTGAATAGGCGAGTAAGAAATCGACAGGTTCTTATGAGCAATATTAACTCTGTCAACCAATAAACTAGATAAATTAGTTAGTCAATTCAATTGAAGAATACAATGTGAATGTTAGATAGCCCATAACCCTAGATCGGTTTCATTACATTGATAACATAAAAATTTATTCTTCCTTTGTTCAAAATTCATTATTTATTTTCTTTTTATTTAATTTGATTAGAGTCATATACTTCTAGGTTTAATTCTTGTTTAGATAATTAAGATAGTCTAATTTAGTTAATAGTTAATCACAAGTCCTCGTGGGTTCGACATCCGACTTTTAGTCACTTTATTACTTGACGACCGCGTATACTTGCATGTGCGTTTGGCCGCAACAAGTTTTTGGCGTCGTTGCCGGGGACTTAGAAATTAGCTATTTTTCTATATTATACTTTTACTTTTATCTTTACAAGTTTTGATTTTTTTTCTTCTCTTTTTGTAAATATTTTGATTTTTCTCTTAGCGTGTTTCTAGTTTTCTCAGCATGACATCTGGGGATAAAATATCCAGAGGTAAGGTTATTGATGAAGACGTTTGGTTGATGGAAGACTTTTATGGCCCGTATTTTTGGGCTTGTCATGACCTGAACTCTGGGAGGTCTAAATTTGAATATGGGAGTAAGGGTTGGTATTGGGAAGAATATTCACGATTAAGGGAATATGAGGAACGACGTTGTCTTCTAACAACGTTGGTAAATGATTGGTCTAAGGATAGAGATGAACTTGCACATCAAATTGATAATTTTTGCTTGGATGTACATAACTTAGATGCAGATTTGACCACAAAGGTTGATGCGTGTAACGCCCAAAAAATTAATAATGAGTTGTGTGAAGCTGAAAAAAATCTTCTAGACCAAATTGAAGAGCTAAAACGAGAGTACCAATCATTAGACCATGTTTTTCTTGAGGATGTTGAGAAGAGTGATCTAGAGTCATATGAGGGAGTAGATAACATTATTTTGGGAGACTTGAGTGTATGTAAATATGGGGATACAAATAGTAGTAAAATTTATGAGTTAGAGCGCATTAGACCTCATTCCAATCATTTTTCCATATTGTGTTTAGATAGTAAGATAGTAATCGAGCCATCTGAGCCAATAAAGTGGTCAAAGAGTGAGGATGAGAGCGCCTATATTCTTGAATTTGTTGTGCCAAAAAGCAAAAATTACATTCCTCATCTAAATGTCGAGAGGTGCAGGGTGAAAAATTTATTACTTGGCCTGGTTATCTTTGTAGCCCCACCAAAGGTGCATAGCCACAGACTGGATGCCATGTTAGGGGTACAATTCATAAGTTCAAGGTGGATACAAAAATTGGTTCAAGTCATGCCACGACTTAAATTAGGCGCTTGTTGGGAGGCAACCCAGCTTTACTGCTTTCTTTTATTTTTATTTATTTTTGTTTATTTTATTTTTCTATCTTTGTAGCATTTTTTTTGTAGGATTATGAGCATAGAAGAAAAGCCACTGGAAGTGTGCAAAAGTGAGCTATGTGGTTGAAATAAGCGTGGGGTGACCGCACAAAGGATCGTACCTGGGAGAAGCTTGAGTGTATCCCGTGAGCTGCTAATGCTTCGACCTTTGGCCTACCAGGGAGTCTCTTTTACCCTCTTGTTATTTTTAGTGTGCATTGAGAACATTGCACAATTTTAAGTGTGGGGTGAGGAGATTGTCTGGGTGATTTTTTGTGCTATGTTAGCTTAGTTATAGTACTCGTTCTTAGTGTAGTAATTTTAATTTTTTTTAAAACGAAAAGAAAAAACATCGAAAAATTTGGACTTTTCCTGACGATGGATTTTGTGGACAGTTTTCTTGAGGGACTAAGGTCCAATAAAAAATGAAAAAGGGTGAAAAATAGAAAAAAATTCAAAAATGTGTCTTTTATTTTTTTAGGTAGCAATAATCCCCCATGGTTTTTCTTTGTGCAACGGTTCTTTTCCATGGGATGTAGTTTGAACCGGGTAGTAGTATTTTTATTTTATTTTTAGAGTAGATTAGAATTTAGGAAATAAATGGAGGAAGAATGATGAATCTAGGCGCCCTTGACTTGTTTGATAGTAGCATATTTAGGCTTTGACAAGTGTAGTGTCTTTCCTATGATTTGAAATTATTGATGATGCCTTGCTTAGTTGGATAGCATGTCTTGTGTTGCCTATGTCTCGTTTTCTTAACTTATGTTCACTTTGTGCTTCATGCTTAATATCTCGTGGCTCCGTGAATACTTGCATTTGTTTGAGAGTCGGAATGAGACCGTTCTTAGTAAATCATGTGCCATGTGTGGTGACGTTTTTGTATAGTCCATGTATTGTACTTGTGTCTAAAAATTGCACGGTATGTGAGTTGAAGCGAAATTTTAGCTAAATTTTTAGGAATTTTAGACCAGGCTTATGATAAACTTTGATTTTCTGCTAGCCCAACACTAACTCTTCGATATATTTCTTGCTGGAAGTACCCCTGATCCCATTGGTAACGAGTGGGCCCAAATAATTCAATCGGGGTTGTTGCCGAACCATACCACATAGTTCCGGCAACAACAAAAGCTGCAAAAAAATAGCAGATGTTCGGTTTGAAAAGTGATTTTAGGCTTTTTTTTGATCTTTTTTGAGCTTTATTACTTGTCACAAATAAAATTTATCCCTAATTAACTCTTTTAAGCCTATAGACTTTTATTTGGCACCTACATTACAAGCTTATACCCTTTTTATTCTTAATTGATATTGTTTTGATCCGTTTTCCTCTTAAAGCACTTTAATTGTGAGATGGACGCTAAAAGAAGTAAGAAGGAACTAAGTGTGGGGTGGCTTTTGAGTGAAACCAATAAAAGGAAGAAAGGTGCACTTGTTTTGTAAAATAATACACCATTAGCAGAAATTGAAAAAAAAATCTGAAGGAAAAAAAATATAGATGAATAAATTGTTGTCTTGTTCTTTCTAGTGGGTATGAACTAAAGTAGTGCTTAAAGAAGGAAACATTTTTGGGGGTGATATTATTTGTGATATTGAAGTGGAATTAAGAATTTGTGCTTAAAGTTGATTATGTGGTGTGTTAAAGTGCTTAGGAGGGTTAGTCACTATTCCCAAATATATCATACCCGTCCCTTATCCCACATTACAACCATGAAAAAGTCCTAATTGATTTTAGATCGAGTGAGCCTACATTGGTAGAGATTTACATTAAGGGCAAGCCTATGGTACCAATTACATGCATGTGACTTCTTTTGTGAGAGTGAGAGAGTTCTTTGATATATATATATATGAGTCTTTAAACTATATTTGATCATGAGATTTGACTGTGTGGGTTCAACGTATTCTCTTGTTCTTGTTGTGAGGGCACATGGCTTCATGATGGATAGGTAATGTTATTAGACTTCTCTACGACGTTGGGTATTCTAGCCATGAGTGCATCGTGACATTGAGTTGGTTTTTGAGGCTAGGATTGTTGTGAGCATATTGTCTTTGTTTGAATATTTTTGAAGAATGACATAAGTAAAGGAAAGTGTATGATGATTGCATATGCTAGAGTTTAATTGTTACTATCAACCATGGTCATTGGTGTAGTGTGCTCCAAATGTGTTAAGATGTTAAGTGATCATAGATAGAGTAAATTTTTGGTTGACTCGTGGACGAGCAATGTTTAAGTGTGGGGAGTTGATGATATGCTATAATTACGTATTTTAGTCGCTTATTACACTCTAATTTACTGCACTTTAATTGAGTTTGAGCTTTAATCGCTAGTGTTTTGCACTAATAGTATGTTTTATGCCTTGTAGTGAGTGATTCCGAGCTATGTGGATGTTATGGAATGAATTCAAGTGATTTGGAGCTTTAAAGTTTGAGTAGAAGTTCAAGGAATTAAGCCGGGATCGTGTTTGGGGTCAACGGATAATAGTTAAAACAAACCAAGACTCCAGTAGGTATATTGTGCACTGTCTAATAAAATAGATATAACTTTTCTCTCAGAATTCTATTTTGGCTCCACAATATATGGTTGGAAATCTAACTCAAAGGGATACAACTTTTATGTTTTACATTATTTCAAATTCGAAACGTAACAGTGTGAAAATTGCGCGTCAATAGCGTGTCGCGCTCAGGTCGCGCTCGTCAGGCAGAACACTGTGCCACTAGCGCGAGGACTAGCGCAATTGTGCTAGTCAAACCCGGGAAAAGTGTTCTTTTTCACATCAGAGAAGGTATAATTATTTGGACCCAACCCTACTTGGTATATATACATGGGAAAATGGTATTTTGAAGGAGGAGGACGTTTTTTAGAGGAAAACACAAGCACATAGCCGCCGTGGAGGCCGGGTTTCATCTTTTCTTCCACCAACTTAGTCTTTTTATGTTTCTTTGTATGATTATTTGTTTTGCTACCATGTCTATGTAGAGATAAAATTTACGTTCTAGGGTTGTGGTTCTTTCATGACTATTATTATTCAGATATTGATTTTGATTTTTTAGTTTATCATATTGGTTTATTTATTCAATCCTGCACTTAATTATTTGATTGCTTGATCACCAATTGAATACTATCTACAAAATGTAGAGTTGAACTCGAAAGTAGGAATTCTAGATTGCATATAGGACTGAGTAGAGCAAGTTCTTGAACCTAGGCATCGGGGAACGGATTCGCGGTTAGGATAGATATATACCTAATTCGCCTTGCTTGGTTGATTTACAGGAATTATAAATGTGTTCTTGTTGATTCTAACTCCATAGACATATAGGCGTTAGGTTAGCTTGAATAGGCGAGTAAGAATTTGACAGATTCTTATGAGCAATATTAACTCTGTCAACCAATAAACTAGATAAATTAGTTAGTCAATTCAATTAAAGAATACAATATGAATGTTAGATAGCCCATAACCCTAGATCGTTTTTATTACATTGATAACATAAAAATATGCTCTTCCTTTATTCAAAATTCATTGTTTATTTTCTTTTTATTTAATTTGATTAGTTTCATATACTTCTAGGTTTAATTCTTGTTTAGATAATTAAGATAGTCTAATTTAGTTAATAGTTAATCACAAGTCCTCATGGGTTCGACATCTGACTTTTAGTCCCTTTATTACTTGACGACCGCGTATACTTGCGTATGCGTTTGGCCGCAACATGTGCACCAAAATTCCAACATCTGGAGCCTCCTATGAGACCCAATCTTTGTATGTACACATTGTATCAATCACAACAATATGCATCAAGATGTCAATACACTGGCAAGGTGAAACCCCACGATGCTCCACATAACTCATGTACTCACAGCAATAACTTGTGACCACAAAAGCTGGTCATCACCAAACTCGGTACCGGTGATATACTTCATATCATATGAAATCTCATTTCGGAACCCCACAACACTACTAATGATAAAAGAAATATGCAAAAACTCGTAACCATCCACGAAATCAACAAGTTGAGGAGCTCCTTCGTCCGACAAGGACTATTGCCAAATTCTGAGCGAAAATATGGTATTACTCTTCTGAACATTCCTTATCCCTATACGATAGGTCCAGAAACCTCGTTGCACCCAATACAAGAAGTCCAACGACAAAGGCACACCAAAATTCACATGGAACCTCACATAACACGGTACGTACACCAAACAAGAAATAACTCAAATATATTCAAAAATAGAAAAAAAACAAGGTGCAAGGACTATCCAACAAATACAACTGATATAACAGCAAAAACATAATTTTAATGAACTCATCCCACAAAAGGGAAAATGAAACACACAAAATAAATATAAGGAAGGGTATCCTACATAATTCTGTTGCAACGCGCAACCTAATCCCAAACATATCAATCCACGTCGGGATACCCATTGATCCATAGTGCTCGTGCTCACTAAGGACATGTGAATCAACATCAAATACAATAGAGTGAACAAATATAATTATAGGGAGGTGAATAGACATAACACAATAGGAAAAGAGGCAAGCACAACTAGGGTGCAATAAGCAAATGAACATTACAAGGGCCATTTTGTTCATATATCGCCAGAAGGCCTAAAGATGATTACACCAAGTGTGTGAATCACCAAATAGCCTTAGAGACATCATAGCATAAGCGAAAAATACATAACATAGAACTGGTCACGAATAACATCCATTCCGCCTGATGATATACCCACAGTAGCAATTGTGTAAGATAAGCAAACCCGATATAGGATACACATTCTCATTAGGCTTACAAATAACCCCCAACTAAGTTCTGATCATCCCTAAATAGGTAAATAACTTTCCAAAAGTCCATAGCAACATATCCATAACGCATACCATCAGCTATCCAATTCTTAACATATCTTTACAGTCTGTAACCAAGGAATAGTCTGCCTGCGAGAACATCCAATCTCTAAACCTCAAGAATAATGGAAGTTCCATATTCGTTTCCAACTCCACTACTCAAATGGCTAACACATCACTCGTACAAAATTATCTCACAAACGATACCCACATAAATCTTCTGCATCATGTAGCAAAACTAAATCACAGCAACCCAAAATCAGGCAATCATCATAACACTAGTCAAGCATCCGCAAGTCAAAACACAATGCGCCTTCTAAAATGTGAACTCTTCTCAGGCGACATCAAATAGTGTTAGCATTCTCTTAAACATCTGAAATCATTTGTGCCGTCAAGAACTCATAATCTTCCCTTGAAATTAAACTGCAACCTAGTACTCGTAACTTTTAATCCCACACGTTGCACCGCAACTATCATGCTAATTCATGAATCTACAAAAACCTTATAATCAACACTAAATCACCAACACGATGAAAACCTCATCAATCGAGAACTTCCATTTAGCTCAATCCAGGAGGAAATCACCACATACAACACACTTTCTATACTTATAGAAGACATCAACCCCGAGCCGTGGCCATAATCATCGTGAATTCTTTGAAATCCGCTGACACATAACCAATTCATCATAACTGATTCCCTCTAACTCAACCGAGTTACGTAGACAAACCCAAAAATACTTCAATCCGAAATTCTCGCTCTAAAGGAAGCCTCTGCGAATCCAAAGTTGTTTCTTGAATCTCTATAATACTGCCATGTAGAGCCATTCTTGATATAGAAGTACCACATATCAAGACACCATCTACTATCGATCTCGATCTCTAACCATACACAAATACGAAAATCCTCAAATGCCTCATATGAATCTTGAACTTATCATAACCTTTTCGATAGTCATCAATCTTGCTCTAATCTCCGCTGTCACACATCCTTTTTCCCAAGGGAGATAAGGATAGGAAGTTTTTCTACTTTAAGTGACATTATTCGATATAAGATTATTTAATTTAATCAGAGTCGCCACTTGGGATAATTATATGGTGTTCCAAGTTACCGGTTTATTTTAAATCCCAAATCAAGGAAAATTTGACTTTGTTTAAAGTCTGCGAAACCAAAAAATTAGGTAAGGAATTCTATTAATCCAGGAGAAGGTGTCAGGCATTCTCGGGTTTCGTGGTTTTAGCACAGTCGCTTAACTATTAATAATTGGCCTAATTATCTGATTTATTACATGTTTTAAAACCTATTGCGCATTTTTAACTTTATAACTGCTTTTATTTATTTAAATTATTTCTGGAACAAGTCATGATTGTCGTACACTTGTCATTTTGCTACACATTGTAAACCGCATCACGGGAATCGTACCCGCAATCTACAACATGTTTATTTTTTATTATTATTCGAAGTTGTGGTCGGATCATATGAAATGCACACCCGAATTTGGGATTTATGCATCGTAACTATTCCACGGGAACCATACCCATAGTCACAAGGATTCATTATTAATCACGCCTAAAGCAATCTACGATGTTTAAATTATTTTCCTAAACTAGTTTTGAGATTATTGTGAGGCCATGAGTTATGGAAGAGTTGTTGAAAAGTATAAGGTATTAATCGATTCTAATTCTCTAGGCCTTTGCCGCATTGGAGTTCATTTTGGACGTCATATTTAACACAATGAACACTTGATTCATACGTTCCACTACTACAATTGTGTTCTTATAACACCAAAAACTACTAAATCAATTAAAACAACATAGTTTCAAGTTTAACATCACATAATGAATCAATGACAATTGAGAAAGAGGAGTCTATAACTTTAAACCCAGAAGAGTACATTGGTGAAACTACAAAATACAACACAAGAGGTACACATTGTTCTTTCCTAATCGTGTGGCAGCAGAATTACACATTCACTTCATTGAGCCAATTTCTTCATCATACATATATTTAATCTACTGGTATTCAAATTCATAGATCCAAATCGATATGAAGTCATTATATAGTGAGCAAAGATTGGCTTACACAATAATCAATAATTGATGTTGTATAGCAGAAATTAACTCATATGTTACTGAGTATTTGACTCATTTTAAATGAACAAATAACAACACATGTGATCAAATTAGACCCACATAGTAAGCAAATAAATAGGCTGAAACTGTGACACGATAACAAAACAGTCGATCATCATTTACGAATTCAATTAGATGGTTTAAAATGTGAAACATACCTAAAGATGAATTCACCAACAACGAATAACCCAAATAAATCTTAGAAGCAGAAGGTAAAGCTCAGTTAACAATCCTCAGCAACAACCAGCAGCGAAAATAAACAAGCTGACACTGAGATTTATATTAACTTATTTTTTGAAAATAGATGTACAAGAAGGCAGCGACAAAAGCTTGAAAATGGCCAATAATTTCCAGTCACATAAAACGAAACTGAGACTCTGAACCTCGACGGAAAACTCGTTTCAAACTTCAACACCTCAAACGAACTCTATCTTTGAAGCAAAAAATTCGAAAAGAAATTTTTTATTTTTCGAAATGGAAACAGAACTGAAAATGAAATCATTTGTTTCCCCTCTATGAGTGTGTGTGCTCGATCTTTCGACTGAGCTCGCCAGTGACATGGCTATTTGGAAACAGCTGAAGGTGCTTTGGGGAGGAGAGAGTCATTTTAACGGAAGCAATGGCGTCATGGGTGTGTATGTGTAGGTTTGAGAGAGTGAGTGTGAGAAGATGAGTTAGAGAGATGGTTCATTCTCTTCTTGCGCCGCTGCTCTGGTTTTTTATAAGAGAAGGTCCGATCTTTTCTTGTTAGGAAGGGGGATCTCCTTTTTTTGGGAGAGATGGAAACGGCGCCTGGTTTTTAGAAAAAATGGGGAGGTCCTGATTTTAGTCTCTAGGGTTTCTAAGAGGGAAGGGTGTTTTAATGGAGAGTTTAGGGTTTATTGGGTCAGGCTTGGGGCAGATTGGGCAATTGGACTGCCGAAATTCGTTTGGACCAATCCAAAAAAGCAAGCCAATGTAATCTCGTTGCTTCCTTATTAGGCTTTTTTGCAAAATTAACCCTTTTTGACTCAAATTTAATTTAAAACTCATTTTTTGTGTGGCTAACCTACTTATTTATTTTACCTAGTGATGGACTAATGCAAATAATTAATTAATTAACCTGCGAATGCAATTTTTTTTTTTAGTTATTTAAAAGATGCATTTAACAATGTAATTAAATCATAAATGTAATTAGGATCTAAAATGATTATGCAATGCAACATTGAACATTTTTGGTGCTTTTCTATGATTTTAAGATATTAAATATGCAATTAAATGGAAAACCAAATAAAGAAAACTCCCAAAATTCATGAAATCATTAAAAAAATGGACTATTTTTTTATGAGTAATTTTCATATGGAGCAAAAATTAGGTGCTCACATCCACTACACAACCAATATGCATCGAATAACCTTCACCCCACCAGCACTTCAATAACAAGAAGAAAAAACTAAGCAATTTCTTTCCCTTGCACACAGTATCTGTAATGAGCATCAAACCTGAATCATTCCTAAGACCTCTATATACCCGTAAGGCATATTACATCATTCATCCACCGATACCTTGCTTGAAATAATCGTAGATGAAACCTTTCTCAAATCATAGCCAATCCACGATCACATCTTAGTCCAAGCCATAGAACACATCGTCGGTAATCTAATAGACCATTCCTTTATCACTGCCCCGGCCTCACACTCTTAATCATCTGAATACTCCATAAACTTATGTAACACTAGTCATAAAATACT
This sequence comes from Nicotiana glauca, assembly GCA_026770625.1. Classification (NCBI taxonomy): domain Eukaryota; kingdom Viridiplantae; phylum Streptophyta; class Magnoliopsida; order Solanales; family Solanaceae; genus Nicotiana; species Nicotiana glauca. The sequence goes on along the minus strand of MU752344.1, from coordinate 7,154 downwards.
CCAAAGACTTTGCCGAGTGCATACTCAACCTTGTGACAGTCAAGCCAATTTCCTCAAATGCTCCAAAATATTAAGATATGCATTTCACTGAATAGAAGATTCATATGCAACACACGACCTCAAATCTCCATACATGAGATAACCCATCGAATTGACTCAAATCAACAAATCCCTGTGACCCCACCACGGTGACAACAACTAGGCAACCGATTAATCCTCCCGAGTCTACACTCATCGACAAGATATAAAAATCTACTTCATCCTATAAATGAACAACTGGAAGATCTATTGACACATCAAAATCAAAGCCTGGACTACCCATCACGATGTTAATCAAGCATCCACAGCCCTTCACAGCTCATCCTCAACATCATAAATTGTCGGTGCACAATGATACTTAGTGCTTAACATCGGATATGGTCAAATAGGAAGAATCAAAGTCATAGGTTTCAAGCTAAAATAAGGCCGCATGATATAGAAAGAAATAAGGGAAGTTTCCTACCTGTATCCTCTCGATGATAGGTGTGGATGTCATCATACCGATCCGCAAGACTCCACTTGTAATGATCCGGTTGGTCATTTTGAGTATTTTAGCCCCGTTCTCCCATTTTCTACTTATTTTGTGCTAAATTAATGTTATGAGACTTTTTAAGGCAGTTGGTTTGATTTTGGAGATGTTTCGGAAAGAGTTGGGACACTTAGTCCCAAGGTTGGAAGCCTAAGTTGGAACAATTAACCAAATATTGAATTATGTTTAAATGACTTTGGAATGGAATTTTGATGTTCCGATAGATTTGTAAGTTGATTTTGGACTTATAAGTGTGTTCAGATATTGATTTGGAAGTCCGTAGATGGTTTTGTCTTGAATTGGCAAAAGTTGGAAAATTGAAGTTTGGAGAGTTGAGAGATTTGACCGAGAGTTGACTTTGTGGTTACTGGGCTCGAATTTTGGTTCTGGAAATTGGAATAAGTCTGTTGTGTCATATATGACCTATGTGCAAAATTTGGGATCAATCAGAGTTGGTTTGGTATGTTTCGACATTAGTTTTGGAAGTTAGAAGTTCATAAGCTCATTAGGCTTGAATCGATGTGCGATTCGTGATTTTAGTGTTGTTTGATGTGATTTGAGGCTTCAAGTGGATTTGTGTAATATTTTAGGACTTTTTGTTATGTTTTTGAGGCCCCGAGGGCCTCGGATGTTTAACAAATTGAAATTTGACTTGGATGAGTTGCTAAAGTTGTTGATGCTTGTGCTTCTAATTTCCTTAATCGCAATTGCATAGGAAGGTTCGCGATCGCTTGGGAAGGTTTGCGATCGCGAGGGATTATTTGGGCAACTGGTGGAATTGTTCTATACGATCGCGAGAAGAGGTTTGCGATCACAGAACTTTGGCATTTTATGAATCGCGAACGCGTGTGTTGGGCCGTTTCCACGAAGAAGAAAGGAGGAGGCTGCGAGTCCACGTGATTTGTTCTTCGCGATCGTTTGAAGGGGTCCGTGATTGCGTAGGTTGATGAGTCTATGAATCGCGTTCACGATGGTTTGTTTGTGTTCGTGAAGAGTACTTTGAGGGCATCATAACATTTGTTCTTCGAGATCGCGAGGGACTTTTCGCGATCGCGAAGAGGAGCATCTGGCTAAATATAAGATTTTCAAAAATGAGAGTTAGAGTATTATTTCATATTTGGACTTTGGGACCTTGGATTGATGCGATTCTTGGAGGGGTTTTCAAGGAATTGATTGGGGTAAGTGATTCTAACTTGAATTTGGTTAATATACATTAATTTATCATTGTTTTTATCATTTAATTAGTATTTTGGGTTGGAAAATTTGGGGAAAATTGTAGAAACTTCATAGGCTTTAATTTGAGGATTTGAAGGTAGAGTTGTGAAAAAAATTGAGTAATTTTGGTATGGTTGGACACGTGGTTGAATGGGTGTTCGGATTTTATTAATTTTATCGAATTTCGAGACATGGGCCTCGGGTCGACTTTTTGGGTTGACTTTTTGACTTTTGTTAAAGAACCTAGTTTTATCATATGGAATTGATTCATATAGCTTGTGTTGATTGTATTAAGTTGTTTGCGGCTTAGATTCGAGTCTTTCGGGGGCCAATTCGAGAGGCAAGGGCTTGTTAGAGTGGAGATTCGCGTGGTTTGAGGTAAGTAACACCTCTAAACTTGGTTCTAAGTGTATGAATCCCTGAATTACGTGTTACGTAATTAGTGTTTAAATGACACACATGCTAGGAGACAGGCGTGTCGGCATGCACTGTTGAAATTGTGACTCGGTCGATTCCGTGGAGCTGTGTAGTCATCTAATCTTGTTATTATTTGTGTACTCTCAATGTGTTAGAGGAATTAAGATGTGATTCATATTAGAAATCGTGCTTAGGATATATACTGGTAATGTTGGGACCCACAGAGGTCATTTTTCTTTTGAAACTCTTGCTTAATTTGCAATTATGTACTCAGTCACATCTATCAATTGCATATCATATCTCGGTCTATATTGCCATTTATTGTTACATCACATTGTCACTGTTTGGGCTGATTGTCATGAGATTTATGAGCCTGAGAGATTGGAGAGATTGATGACAGAGTGAGGCTGAGGGCCTAATTGTGAGTGATATTTATGGGATCGAGCTGCACGCCGCAGCAGGTTTTATTAATTCATGCCATGATTGACTTACATTAGTGCTTGGGCAGGTACCTGCTGAGTGCAAGTGTCGAGTGCGAGCGTCGAGCGCGAGCGTTGAGTGATTGACTTACATTACAGTTGGCATGCATAACTGACATGTAGATATAGAGATGTAACATTCCTCATATTAGTCACACTTGGCATATTTTATCCTTGTTGAACTTAAACTGTTAAACTTGAAAGCATATCTATATTTCTATACTGTTGAAATCTGCATTTGGATTGTACCTGTCTGAGCTCGTCACTACTTTCAGCCCAAGGTTAGTCTTGTTACTTATTGAGTACATTGGGTCGGTTGTACTCATACTACACTCTGCACTTCGTGTGCAGATCTAGGTACTTCTGGATAAGACAGTTGCTAGGTTTGGAGCTTCAGTTGTTCGGATATTATTGAGGTAGCTGCCTTGACATCTGCAAACGTTGACTCTCATTCTTTTCTGTTAATTTGTACTGTCACACCTCCTTTTGGCGCTACCGCACCCCGCGAAGGGCGTGGTAGAAGGGAGTTTTTCCAATTAAAGGACAATCGAAACGGGATTTATTTATTTAATTCAGAGTCGCCACTTGGGAGATT